>JAXCGZ010010071.1:0-2500 GCA_037179515.1 Halocaridina rubra | reverse complement strand
TTATTTATTTTTTTTCCATAGCGACTTGAGGGGAATTAAAAGGCCAGGATGATAGTTTCCCTTGTAAGAAAGGTGACCTCTTTCAACTTAGTAGGTTTAGTGAATACACCTTTAAAACTATGGGGTCATAGTGTATCTTTTAAATCTTCTATAGCTAGTCCGACATGTAATAGAAAAACAAAATGTTTTACGGAAATATGAAGCATATTTTTGGATCTGTACCACCTCACGGTATTAATTTATTCACAGTTTTTAAATTTATTTAGTGTTACGTTTGTTGGTAATTATCTTAGTGATAGAGGTCATCTCCTAGAAATGACTAAATACAGACAAGGTTTATTTTATTTTTACTTTTCTTAAGAGAACTGACTGACTGTTATTGGTTAGCGCTTATTGTAGGAGAATATGATCGTAATTTTCCTTCTAATTATTTTGTATCGTATACTAGAATTAGTTTTAGCTTAGAAAATGAATAAACATAAATATAAATGTTTGAAAACCTGTAAAAAGAATTTTTTTAACAGTAAAAGGAAACACTATCTATACCTGGTAATATTAATTAGGTTACATCAGGTTAGCCTAATACATGAATTAATAATTAAACGGATGAATGGCTGAATGAAGGACTCCGTCCACTTGTGAGAAAAGGACTATCTGTACTAGTGGAAAATGGATTAATATTTTTACTTCGTCCTTTCTCAATAACTTTCTACAACTTCTCTATAGAGACCCTCATATACCATGTAATAGAAAGTTAGTAGCAGCTCGGATCACCGATAGGCAAATGTATCCTCTCGAAGGCTAATTTGTATTCACGTTCAAAGTACAGAAGCCTAATATCATAGGCTTATTACTCTTGGACTACTTAGTATTCTTGGTATGCTATTGATGTTAACACCTTTAGACTGTTGAGTGCCAAGCAAAAGGATATGGATGCTTATTTTTATTTTACTAAATGTATGATATAATTTTTTTTTTTAAAGTAAGTATAAGGAAATAAATACCTAAAGCAAATGAATACTTTTTTTTTTTTTTTTTTTTTTTTTTTTTTACTAACTGGATGTTTTAAGGACAAGTATGATAAGTATCACTAAGTACAAAATGGAGCCGATCAGGAGACGGGAAGTTACGAGCTTGGGGATCTTTCCCGTAAGCGCAATCAGGTAATTACACTTAGGTAATTACATGTAAGAAGTAAATAAAAGGAAGTGGATGCGCATGTTTTATATACTTAAAGTATGGCATGACAAATCTTTTTCTTTGTAAGTAAATGGAAATAGGCTTTTTTTGACGATTCTACAATAATTTTCTACAATGCAAATGGCCACTTCTTCTCTGCCTTCTTCTCCTTCTTCGTAGTAGTATTGTTAGTACTAACAGCTGCAGTAGTAAAAATCAAAGGAAGTGGGTGTCCAAAAGGGTGTCCACTCTATTTCATAGAACTTTTCATATGATTAGCTATACCGTCAAAGTGTTGTTCGAGTAGTGGTAGAAGTAGTAGTAAAAATAGTCTGGGATCGAGAGGATGCCAATTTTGTTCCAAAGAACTTTCTGAATAATTAGCGGTACCAGCAACTTATTTTAGTAGAAAGAGGTGGATCCATTAATTTTTTCTTTATTAAAATGGAGCAGCAGCAGCTGCAGCAGCAGCAGCAGCAGTAGTAATAGTAGTAGTAGTGGTAGAGTTAAAGTATTGATTAAACTTGGTGTTGTAAATTAGATCATTATGTAAACGTAGGATGATATATTCCCAAAAAATGTGAGTTAATTCAAAAACTAGAAACCAGGTAATTGCATTGAATTTTTTTCTAAATAATTATAGAATAAGAAGTTAATTATAAAGAATTTTATTTACAGTTATGAAATTATACAGAATTATATTTACTTACTGGTTACTGTTTTTTATTTTTATATCCCTAGACTAACCTGAGAACACCAAGCCTTTTAGTATTGTTCTTATACAGTTATGGAATGATTCAGAATTATATTTACCCCTTTTAAATAACCCGAAAGCAGCGTATGAGGCATGGCTGACAGATAAAAAAAAAGTAGACTGACATTAAAACATCACATGAAATTTGGTAAACAGGCAAGAGATAGGTAGATAGATGGAAAAAAATGGGAGAATTGGTAGGCTACCTTAAAAGCCAGGAGAGAGAGAGAGAGAGAGAGAGAGAGAGAGGAGAGAGAGAGAGAGAGAGAGAGAGAGAGAGAGAGAGAGAGAGAGAGAGAGAGAGAAATGAATGCAGGTAAAAAAAAAAAATACATGGGCAATGGAAGGGATGGCTTGCGAATGAGGTAGCTGGACTAAAGGACCCCCGAGTGCCAGGGTGAGCTAAATTATTTACAACGTAAACGCCACTGCAGTGTGTGTGTGACGGACTTTGGGAGGGAAGGTTGGAGGGACTGAAAATGGCACTGTGGTAGAGAGAGAGAGAGAGAGAGAGAGAGAGAGAGAGAGAGAGAGAGAGAGAGAGAGAGAGAGAGCCGAAATGTGGAG
>JAXCGZ010010070.1:20000-50618 GCA_037179515.1 Halocaridina rubra | reverse complement strand
CATCAACGTACAGTGCAAGTTGAGCCATTTATATATGTTATCATACTTAACATAGTCTAGAATTAGCATGTATTACTATCATTCAAAATTATTAGTAGTGTCCCATGCAACACATCTGTGAGGATATAAGTGATTGTTTTTATGGACCCGATCTTTGTAAGCTATTCCCTGTCATAGTCTTGAATGGATCCCTATCCCTTCTTTGCCAAATAAAAATTCCCTGGAGATAGTTCTTGCACTAGCTTTAGTATCATGTTGTTATTCTCATGGTCATTAAAGGTAAGTCAGCTATTGGAATTAAAAAAATTTGATAATCATATATTGGACTAATAGGTCACATTTCTAAATATTAGATATACTGTACAGTATTTTACGTGCATATTTCTCTCTTCCCATCAGGGTGTCATGTTATTAATTCATATCGTCGATGGGTATTTAAAAGTAGGTGACAGTATTTCTGCAGTTTACACTGGAAAATCCTTTGAAGTCCGAGAACTAGGAATTCTCACTCCTCAAGAAGAAACGGTTCCTCAGCTGTAAGATATAGTTGTTTTATGTATGCTTCTTCCTCTCTAACAGTTAATTAGTAGAGTGACTTCTCTAAACAACTTGAACTAATACAGCACAGACTGTAAGCAAATTAGTCACGGTGTTTGATGCTAAAGAAACTCGTGTTGTATGAGGAAACTTCTTTACCTAGAAATGTAGGAATGGAAGAGATACAGCACCTTAAGAAACTCAATTAAATCTACTTGTTATGGATGGTGGGACTATGAGTGCTGTCATAGGAGTATTGAATGTCTCAAAATTGATACTTGCAGTGAGAGTGCCTGCTGTTTGCCGTTTTGATTTCACTTGAGATACATCTTGCTGATGTAAATTGTTTTGTTTGCATTTACAGAGCTCTTTATTTCATATACCTGTATATTGGTATAATTATGTACTATTAAGGAGTTTTTGATGTGGAGATGTACCTGTTTTATGAAATGTCTTATTATTTGCGAATTCTATATGGATTTTTTTTAATTTCCTTGGTCCTAAAAATGTGCATACTTTTTTCGTATCCATATTTTCTATACTACTTCAACTTTTTGCCTATTTATCATATTGAAGTGCTGTTTGGTTTAAGGTTTGTTTCAATGCTGTTTTTTATGAATTGCTTTGTTTTTCATTTTTCAACCTAGCCATCTACCTTCTTTTTGCATGAGGAGTTTAGAGATTTTCGTGAGTGACTGTTTTCAGCTCTTGAGGCTTCAAATCTTTAAGTTCCCCTTAAGGTTTTAGAGAAAAGCAATGTGGCTTCTCTGTGGTGGACATGTAGTAGTTCTTTTCTTCATGTAGAGTTGTTATTTTTGTTCCCTAAGCTGCCTGGGTGAGTAATCCCAAATCCTTAAGGAAGGTCCCTGCCAGTATCGGCCTCTCCCACACAGCTTTCAGGGAGTGAATGTTGTGTTGTTGGCATGTGTAAGCAGTATTGTCTTCCATACGATGTTTGACTGTATGGTGATGTGTTACATCCTGGACAGGCATCATTGACGGGGTTGTCCATTCCATTTTGATAGCTTTGAAGGGCTGAGTGGTACTCACATTTCAGCCTGACTGGGTGGACTCAGTTTTCACAGGGAAAGGAGGATTCAGAAAGATGCATGTCCGGAAGTTGTGCATGCAGCTGTGTTGTCACTTAATAAATGGATTTGCATATAACTGGGCATGGATGTTTGTAGAGACATATTTGGGGTGGAGGAGGGGAAAGGGATGACATTATGTGTGATATTGTGTGCTAGGTGTTGTTTTAATGTCCCTTGGTGTGTGTGGATGTTCTTACATGCAGTGTAGTTAGTGGAATTGGCTTGTGGATGATTCAATGAGTATTTGCATGCCTTTGATGTCCAAGTGGTCTTAGACATTGAGGATTTTGGTTTCTTGGGGTAAATGGTATGTAGGTTTCGTAAGTTAGTGCTTTGTTTTGTATAGTCTGTAAGGGGTTACTTTGCATTTTAATGAAGTTAGAAGCCTTGTATATTCCATCTCTGAGTGTTTTTTGTATTACATTCTGTTTTCTTGGCAAGTAACCTGAGGGCATTAAGTCTTTGTGTCATTTTTTTTTATGTTTGTGACATGTTGTTGAAATGACATTGAAGTATGGTTTATTATATAAAGGGTTTTTGGTGCATTTATGTGTTTTAAGAGGTTGCTTTTTATAGTCAGATGAGGAATGTGATAATGTTCTGTTGTCCAGTTTGTGAGGAGGGTAATTGATGATTTGCCTTGAGCTAATTTAAATGTGTTTATGTTGAATAATTTTTGTCGTGTGTTAAGGTAAGGCTCTAGGAGGTCTGCAGTGAGTTTGTGTTTTGTTCTTTGCTTGTGAGCATTATAATGTCTGAAAAGGGTGCTATGTGCACTTGAAGTCATTGTGTAGTAGGTAGATGGTACAAGTATCCTCTGTATGTAAACTTTCTGATATTTGATGGCTGAATGGCAAATGATACATGGTGGGGAATGGTATCAAAGGCTTTACTTACGTCTAATTTGACGAGAAGTATCCTTTGTGCTATCCTAGCTGAATTGATTCTATCTAAATTTCGTTTTGTTTGGACTGTAAGAAGGGCGTTTGTGGAATGTAATGGTTTAAAACCATGTTATGATGATTCTAAATGAATGTATGGTGTAAATTGTTATTGTACTAGGTAATTTGTGACTTTGGAGAATGTGCAGAGTAGTGTAATGGGAGGATGTGGAAGTTATGATAATTACACCATGTTTCCAGTTGTTTAGTAATGTGTTGTGTGAGTAGCTGTAGTATGATATGTTAGTTAGTGCTTGTATGCCTATTGGTCCTAGGTGTCAAAGGTGCATGTAACTTATGTTGTCAGGATCACAGTCAGATAAATGCTTGAGATTGTTTTTTTTTATGATGATATTCCTTTGCTGGATAATGGAAGATCTATAATCTGTAGGGAAATGTCTCTTTCGTTTGATGATGTGTTGGTTGTCATAATGGGGATGAAGATGACTGACATGAAAGAAATGGTTGACGATGATGTTTGACACTTATTTGTTTGATGGTTTGGTATCTATTGTTGTGATGACTGCTTATGATTTTGTTGTGTTACTGTTGGAAAGTGTAATGCTGATTAGTGTATTGTGTAGTTTGTTTTGATACCAAGCATTTGCAGGTAAGTATTGCAATGTAATGTGATTATAATAGCATTTTATTGTTCATTTTTGTGCTGAGTACTTATTTTTCTTGTGTAGTGTACTGTGGAGGGGGTATTGGAGAATATTTTAGCGTATCTCATTTTCTGATGAAGTCTTGAATTTCTGTTGTGAAGCTTTTTGAAGTATTGTGTTAAAAGAATGTCAAGCAACGTTTGTTTTTGATGGGAATACTTTTTAGAGTTTCAGAGTGTTCCTTTGTTTGATTAGTGAAAGCTTCTCAGTTGCCTCTTTTGTAATTGGTGTATAAATATTGTGTTAAAAGAATGTAGAGCAACGTATATGTTTTTGATGGGAATACTTTTTAGAGTTTCAAAGTGTTGCTTTGTTTAATTAGTGAAAGCTTCTCAATTGCCTCTTTTGTAATTGGTGTATAAGTGTCTGTGGCCAGCTTGGATGATTCTTGTTTTGGTGGTGATTATGATAGGAAAGTGGACAAAACCCAGGGTTTTGACCACCCTCCATGATGTGTGACATTCAGTGAACATAAGATAATATCCGGAAATTATTGTAGGAAGTAGGCATGGTGAGGAATATGTGTTGATGAATATTTATTAGAATGAAAAGGTTTTCTATTTGTTATTGTATATCCAGCCCTCCGTCCGTGTCGGGGCTGTTGAGAAACCAAATTGCTGTCTTAACATTGAAGGTGACTCCAAGGATGATGCTAAAAGTATTGGTGATGTGATGTAATTATGGACTCTGATTGTTAGGTACTGTGGGTGATATTTTTGGGGAAAGTATGTATTTGTGATTGTTATGACTGCTGTGCTGTCAGTGCATATTTTAATTGATTATATGTCTGTGGTGGTGTCATGTGGGGGTGGAGTGATTTTGCATGTGCACTGGTGTCAGTGCAGGTAATGGATTTGTGCACTATGGTGATGAGTCTACCACTGCCGCTGCCATTCCAGTCTTGTCTACTGGTGGTGATGTTATTGAATATAAGTTTTGTAATATGTAAGATGACAATATGTATGTTGCGGTGTTTGATGAAATAAGTTGCATTGTTTGGTGCGTAGGCATCTCTTAAATTGTAGAATATTGATGTTGTGTGTGCAGTGTGTTAGGTGCTGCTGCAAGGAGGTTAGGAGGGATGTGGATGGTGTATAGGTGTAGGGAGGCAGTAGGAGAAAGTCATGATGATTATGGTTTAGGTGTAGGCTGGGGTGTTGGGGATGTTGATGGTGTTGGTAGGGTGGACAGATTGGGGGTATGGGTTGTGAGAGGAGGAGGAAATGGCTAAAAGAAGGGTATAAGAAGCTATCTAACAGATCCAAGTATCTGTGTAGTGTTTCGTGTTAGCAAGTGCTGTACAGGTGTAATGGTCCCAGTTTTTGCATGAGCTGCTGAAACAGAACATTTAGTATGTCGTCTCAAAGTGATTGGTTCGGACCATGTTGGCCATACGTTTTTATAGTTGGGTCTCATGTTGCACTCAAAATCTCCAGCTAGAAGTAGTCTTTGATCCATTTTTTGTGTTGTTGTCAGCCAGGTACTGATAGCCATATGCTTTTATACATTGCCCTTATGGACCAAGTATATTTTCTGGCTATTCCTCTTTTGTGGTGTACCTTTATTTTCATGTACATTGCCTGTGGTCTTATGGCTGAGATTTCGTATATGAGCCTCTGTGGTGTTGCCTTGCACCCTTTCCGGTTTTGTTTTGTTTTTATTTTTTCTCCTGTTAACGTGTGCTGCTAGCTGGTAACAGAGTCCAATCTTGTCAGTAGTTTGTTTTTGCTATTACTGTATTTTCTTCACATCTTCCCCATTGGGATTAGTTAAGGGAAATATTAACCTTTCTTTTACCCTTAGTTTTGATAACTGTGGGTTAGGTTATGTGTTTTGCATTATCCTCTTGATTAGTTACGTTGGTCATTTTTTTCATTGTAATTGTTTTGTTTATGTTTGAAAATTCTGCTTGTTTTATAAAGTTATTCTTATCTTTTTTTGTTTTTGCTTATTGAAATATGAGTGCCTTTATATGCCTGATGTTGCTTCCTCTCCTGCGGCCTTCTTTTCCCAGTGAATTTCGGTGCTCTTTGCTTTGGGAGAATGTTCTTTATTACTATTAGCCCATACTATTGTTTTTATATAATTTTTCTTCATTGATGATAGTTTGGTAGCATGCCTGCATATTCCTGGACAGTCATTCATCCCATTCTGTATCTCCATTTTGATACATTCTCTACATATTTTTTCATGGATTGCTGTAGTTTACCTTCTATATTATTGAGGTTTATGCTTAGACTGATTAGTATTGACATTTTTAACCACCCATTGCATGCATCTCTACCAAAGACTTATGTAGAGGGCTCCCTTATTTTCTTGGCTTGGTCTCCCTTTCTCATATTTCATTCCTTCCTTACTATATACACCTAGTTCTTAGAATAACGTGAAGATAGGTTCTCAGAAGGGCTGCGTATGTAAAAATCGCGTAATGTGACGAGCCATCCATAAGAAACAATGATACTGTTTATAGATACTTGTCACAACCGTACATAACACACTATGCCGAAGATATAAAATAAGTAAAACATATTTTATAAGTATATAACAAAGCAGAAAGACCTGTATCTATTTTTAAGAGTACAAAAGATATTCAGATTTACTGTACAGCAAGCAAATTAACATACTGTACTCTATTATGCTGTGGGCAACAGGCATACACTGGGACGTGCATGGTGGCGGTGAGCGCGTAACTTAAGCGGTAGAAGAGGAGGAGGATGCGGGAGAACGAACCTCTATCTGCAAACGTAAGCAAAGATAAAATAAAAATAAAAAATAACCAAAGCAAGACTAAAACCCTAAAATAGAAATTTTAATATGCAATGCCTAAATGTAAAACACATTCTACTCACTCTATATACGGTGCGCAACAGGCATGGGATGAGCGTGGTGGCGGTGAGCATGTGACATAAGCGGTAGCGGAAGAGGAGGGGGAAGCGTTAGAACGAGCCCCATCTGCAAGCGTAATCAAAGATAAAATAAAAATAATTAACAAAAGCAAGACTAAAAAACTAAAAAAAATTTACATTATGCAAAGCCTGAATTACTGTAACCCCCAAAAAAAGATAATACACAATCTACTCACTATTATACGGTGAGCAACAGGCATGGGACAAGCGTAGTGGCGGTGAGCACTTGACATAAGCGGTTTAAGAAGAAAGAAGGAACCCCTATCTGCAAACGTATAAAACAATTAACAAATGCAAGACTAGAAAACTAAATTTTTTCATTATGCAATGCTTGAATTACTGTAACAGAAAAAATATAAAGCACATTCTGCTCACTCTATATACGGTGACCAACAGGTACGGGATGAGCGTGGTGGCAGTGAGCACTTGACATAAACGGTATTAGAAGAGGAGAACGAACCTCTATCTGCAAACGTAAAATACAATTAACAAATGCAAGACTAGAAAAATAAACTGTTTTCATTATGCAACGCCTGAATTACTGTAACGAAAAAAATATAAAACACATTCTACTGACTCTATAGTACGGTGACCAATAGGATGGGATGGGTGTGGTGGCAGTGAGCACCTGACCTAAGCGGTATTAAAAGAGGAGAATGAACTTCTACCTGCAAAAGTAAAATATAATTAACAAATGCAAGACTAGAAAACAAATTTTTTTCATTATGTAATGCCTGAATTACTTTAACAAAAATAAATATAAAACACATTTTACTCACTTGATACACGGTGAGCAACAGGTATGGGCCGAGCGTGGTGGCGGCGAGCATTTGACATAAGTGGTAGGAGAAGAGGAGAGGGAAGCGTTAGAACGAACCCCTAGCTGCAAAAATAAATAAAGATACAGTAAAAAAATTAATAAAAGCAAGACTAGAATTTTTTTTTCATTATGCAATACACAGTAATGATGTAAATAAGAAATATTACACTCATTCTACTCACTTTAAATACGGTGAGCAACAGACGTTGAGCATGTTTGAGGCAACCAGGTGATATAAGCGGTAGGAGAAGGAGAAGAGGAGGAAGTGGAAGAGCCAACCCCTAGCTGCAAAAATAAAGCTACCATTAAAAAAATGAAAAACAACACTAGAAAACTAATTTTTTTAAATTATGCAATGCCTGTATATAATATTGTAGTATGATATTAAAAACAACATAAAAAAACGTAAAAGATTATAGAGGTGTACTCACTCTATGTACGATGGGCAACAGTCACTCTGGGACGAGCGGGGTGGTGTTGAGAAGGTGAGTTAAACGGTAGGAGAAGAAGGTGAAGAGGAGGAGGAGGAATTGGGAGTGCTAACCCCTGGTTGTGGTTGGGGTTCATACTGCTTAGATGTGCTGGGCTGAGGGTCATCAGTATCACTTCTTTTGACTGAGAAGTAAGCATCAAGAGTTTCCTGCCTTGCAATCCTCCTCTTTTCTTTTAAAATTTCACTATAGCAGGAAATATCATACATGACTTTTTTAGATGTCACGCCTGCCCGCTCTATATTGGGATCGTCCTTATCCAAAATTTCCAAGGCACTCTCTATTAGATGAAAAAATTTAGTCAATCGACTCACATTGAGTGATTTCATGGGGCTCACAGAAAGTGCTGCTGCCTCGTTTTCCTCCCTCTCCTGATGTTGTCGTTCACCTTCCTTTTCCTCCAAAGCCTCGGCAGACAATTCCTCCGTGTGGGAAGCAAGAAGAGCATCCACATCCTCCTCATCAACGTCGGTGAATCCCACACGATGTGCGAGCTGAACACACTCAAGTCTCGTCTTTGACAGCCGATCATTGAGATCAAAACCTGTGAAAAAGTTCACTAACTGCGTGCAACTCTTCTTCCATGCTCCATTTATACATGACTGTGTAACTTCAGCCCAAGAATCCTACACAAACCATATGGCGTGCTTGATATTAAAATTTTTTCCAGTAATCCTTAACCGCAGTCTTCTTAATGTGTACCTCCGAGATATCGTCGGCCTCAGCTGCTCTCTCAAGGTCGCTCATGCTGACATCAGTCTTACTGCTGAGGTCTTTAAAAGAATGCTTAAGGTAAAGCGATTTCAGCATCTGCACTACCCCTTGGTCCATTGGTTGGAGTAGAGAAGTTGTATTTGGTGGCAGAAACACAACTTTTCTATTAGGATGAAGATCGGCGATTGACGGAGGATGGGATGGAGCATTGTCTAAAATGAGAAGAATTTTGAAGGGTAAATCCTGACTCTTGCAATACATTTCTAACTCGTTTGGGAGATGTGTCAAGAAATAATCTTTATAAATACTCCCAGTCATCCATCCTTTCGTATTTGAATACGAGTGCACTGGAAGTAACCCTTTATAGTAACTCTTTAGTGCACGAGGATTTTTCGAATGATATATCATTACCGACTTCGGCTTCTTGTTGCCCTCAGCGTTAGCACCAATCTATAGGGTAAAGCAGTCTTTTGCTGCCTTATATCCTGAAGCACGTTTTTCGTCTATGGAAATATACATCCTTTCCCTTTCTGTCAGTTGCTTCTAGAATAAAGCAGTTTCGTTCATATTGAGAATCAGCTTTGATGTATATCCCCCTTCCTCTATGATGGCCTTTAATTCGGCAGAAAACTGTTTTGCCGCCTCCGTATCTACTGATGCGCTCTTGCCTAGTAATTTTCTGTTGCACTAACTAAACCTACGCTGAAAATTAGAAAAGCAACCAGAGCTAGCTGTAAAGGGTTTTATTTCTTCACCTTCCACCTGGGATTTCAAAGGCTCGTAAAGCTCACACGCTTTTTCCTTGACGATATTATATGTGCTTAGCATTTTTTCCATAATATCCGATCGAGTATATGAAGACTTAGCTGCAGTTAAACTAACACCAGCTATGGCACTTTTCTTTATTTTGTCCGCATTTTCATGGGAGATGCATCGCCCGGTTATTGGAGACCCTATTCTCACCACGCTCATAACGGGCCAAAACTTGAAGTTTTACTTCAAGGCTTATTGCCTTTCTGGCTCTTTTGGGAGTAGAAGCACTTCCACAATCTTTTCCTGGGCGTTTACTAGCCATAATAGTACAGTACTAAAATCTGTAATATATAAAAGAACTGAAAACACAAGCACAGTTATAACAAGAGATCTATCCATGCATTTAATGCTCATCCACGTACACTTACCATTTTTTCCAATTTCTCCATAATATCCGATTGAGAATATGAGGACATCTTACTTACCATTTTTTCCATTTTCTCCATAATATCCAATCGAGAATATGAAGACTTAGCCGCAGTTAAACTGAAACCAGCTTTTGCACTTTTATTTATTTTATTCCCATTTCACGGATCGTGCGCAGCGTGCTTTCACTGAGATGCATCGCCCGTTTAATGGCAACTGTACTCTCACCACGTTCATAACGGCCCAACACTTGCAATTTTACTTCAAGAATTATTGCCTTTCTCGCTCTTTTGGGACTAGAAGCATTTCCACAGTCTTTTCCTGGGCGTTTATTATGCACAATATTACTGTATATAATCTTTAAAATATAAAGAAACTGAAAACACAAACCTTAACACAAACACAGTTAGAACAAGAGATATATGCACGCATTATGCTGGGTAAAGACACACTGACGCACATGGCAGCATGGCGGGGAAGAGCCTCCGAGGTGGTCGCTTATTTACCAAAATGAAATTTTTTTTTTTAATTTTTTTTTGGTGGGCGTTGTTCGTGTATTTCGTATTTTTTTACTATTACTTTTTGGGGGCGTTATTCCAATTTCGTGGATTTTAAACACGCATAAAAAGCGAACTAGGTACACACACACACACACAAATATGGGAAGATAGTAGATTGCTGCATACCTGTCACCAAAGTAGGTGTAATTCATGCCAGAGAGAAATGGTTCGATAATGGGTGTAAAAGAGCTAAGGAGTGGAGAGACAAATGCTGGAAAAGGTATAGGAGGAGAAAAAACATAAATGCCTGGCAAACCTACAAAAGAGCAAGAAATGACTACCTAAGTAAAAGGAGAGAGGCAGAGAGAGACTATGAGAGGGACATCACCAGGAAGGCTAAAGAAAATCCCAAGCTTTTCCACAGCTTTATCAGAGGAAAACTGAAGGTAAAAGAACAGGTTTTAAGGCTAAAGAGAGCGGATGGAAGCATCACTGAGACGGATGAAGAGATCTGCAAAGAATTGAACAAAGAGTTTCAGTCAGTATTTACAGTAGAAAATACCCCACCCCCTCAGATTGCAGTGATAGAAGCTCAAGGGCCGGTATTAGAGAATATCAACCTTACAGCCACAGAGGTATGCAAAGCGCTGATGGATTTAGATGTTCATAAAGCTACAGGTCCCGATGACATATCCCCTCATGTGCTTAAAAAATGCGCAAACACAATATCAGTGGCACTAAGTATCATATTTAAGGAGTCACTGGAGTCGGGGGAGATTCCAAGATGCTGGAAACAAGCAAATGTGATACCTATCTTCAAAAAGGGAAGGAGAGATACGGCTCTGAACTATAGACCAGTTTCCTTGACCAGCATAGTTTGCAAAGTTATGGAGAAACTACTAAGGAAACATATCTCTCTTCACTTGGAATCCTTCAACTTTTTGTCAGTGAGGCAACATGGCTTCAGAGAAGGTAGATCAACAGTAACAAACTTATTAGAATTTTATGATGAGGTAAGCCAAATCTTACAGGAAAGAGAGGGCTGGGCAGATTGCATATTCCTAGACTTCCAGAAAGCGTTTGACACTGCTCCACATGGGAGCCTTATTAGGAAGCTGCAATCAATGGCTAGAATAGGTGGAAATGTTTTGGAATGGATAAAAACTTACTTAGAAGGAAGGGAACAGAGGGTTAGAGTAAGACACTCAGTGTCTGAATGGAGAAGAGTTAGTAGTGGAGTTCCACAGGGTTCAGTTTAGGGCCACTTTTGTTCCTTGTATATGTAAATGATCTACCAGAGTCTGTAAATTCATTCATGAATATGTTTGCAGATGATGCAAAGATTGTGAAGAAAGTAAAAAACGAGAACAATGGTAGAGAACTTCAGGAGGATCTAAATAATCTGCATGAGTGGTCAGAAAAGTGGCTAATGAAATTCAATACTTCAAAATGTAAGGTAATGAGAATGGGTACAAGTGCAAGAAGGTCCAAGCTTGACTACTCGGTGGCTGGAGTACAACTTCAAGAGACAGAAAATGAGAAAGATCTAGGAGTAAACATACTGGCAGATTTGTCTCCAGAAATACATATAAATGGCATAGTAAGGGCAGCATATGCATTCTTATCAAATGTAAGGGTAGCCTTCAGGCACATGGACAAGGAAATGTACAGAAATATTTATGTAAGCTATGTGAGGCCAAAACTCGAATATGCAGCCCCCTTTTGGAATCCGCACTTGAAAAAGCACATAGCTAAGCTTGAAAAAGTTCAAAGACATGCCACGAAACTGGTGCCAGAAATACGCAATCTCAGTTATGATGAGAGGCTGAGGGAATTAGACTTACCATCACTCGAAGCTAGAAGAGTGAGGGGGGATATGGTGACAGTCTTTAAATTCCTTCATGGTTATGATAGAGTGGATAGGGATCGATATTTTGATATGGCTGGCTCTAGAACTAGAGGTCATAGTTTGAAGCTTCGTAAGAAAACTTGTTTGCAGGATGTAAGGAAATACTTTTTCAGTGTAAGAGTAGTTGATAATTGGAATTGGCTAAGCGAGGAGGTAGTTAATGCTATCTGAATCCATAGTTTTAAGGACAGGTATGGTAAGTATCACTAAGTATAAAATGGAACCGATCAGGAGACGGGAAGATACGAGCTTTGGGCTCTTTCCCGTAAACACAATTAGGTAATCACACACACATACATATATATATATATATATATATATATATATATATATATATATATATATATATATATATATATATATATATATATATATATATATATATATATATATATATATATATATATATACACCTTGTTCCTTTTATACGCGACTTTTTTATCCACGAAATTGCAATAACGCCCCCCAAAAGTAATAGTAAAAAACTCGGATTTCGCGAATAACGAAAAAAAAAAAAGAATTTATAAAGATTATTGTGACACCAGGATGGACCAAAAAATTATAAAATAAAACAGCCTTTATCAGGCTGTAAAGAGAAACAGATGGAGAGTGTAATGACCTGTCAGATGTGAAGGGATTATAAAAGATGTGTAACGAATATCCAGCTCTCTGCTGGGTTTTAATATACAGTACCTCTGCATTACTCTCATGATGTCTATTCCAAAATTTCTCCTTAGATCTTATTATTATTATTATTATTATTATTATTATTATTATTATTATTTTTAACAATAATTTTCCTTTGATGATGATTGTGGAGATTATTATTATTTATTATTATTATTATTATTATTATTATTATTATTATTATTGTTATTATTATTATTATTCATATCATTATTATTACGAATTTGTAATTAATCCATTATTTTTGCAATAAATAATGTAGATTTGGTTGAATGAACAAGAGTTAATTAAAGATTCTCTCTCTCTCTCTCTCTCTCTCTCTCTCTCTCTCTCTCTCTCTCTCTCTCTCTCTCTCTCTCTCTCTCTCTCTCTCTCTCTCTCTCCTCTCTCTCCTCTCTCTCTCCTCTCTCTCATCTCTCTCTCTCTCTCTCTCTCTCTCTCTCTCTCCTACATTCTATTCTACCCAATAGGGTGGGTGTATATATAATGTATAATGATGATGATCTTTTCTTATCGTAATCTTCTTTGTACTGATGGAAGAACCCTTCCCTCGGGCGCTTATTTACTATATTAAAAAAAAATAATAATAAAATAATATAGTAAATAAGCGCCCGCAGAGGCTTCTTCCACCAGTACAAAGAGGATTACGATAAGAAATGATCATCATCATTATACATTATATATACACCCACCCTACCTCTGTCATATGTCTATCTAATCTACATTTGAAGGTGTCTAAGGTATTGGCATTTATTATCCTACTTCTAATTACTAAGTCAAGGTCGGGGTAAAAAATGATTCATGTTTTCACATATGTAATGTGCTTATTTGGTTATTGTAAAGGCCGAATGAGATTGGGAATTGAATTAAATGTGAAAATGAAGCCACGAGTGAGGTTGGGGAATCTGTAATATGAAAATAGTGGCATTCAGATAGAATGCGTTCATTCCTAAGTATAGCAGATATAAGCTATAAGGTTGGATTCCTTTTAACCTTCTGTGGTGTAGTTGGTAGCACCTTGACTTAGTAATTAGAAGTCCAAGGTTCGAGTCCCGGTCGGGGTAAAAAATGATTCATGTTTTCACATATGTAATGTGCTTATTTGGTTATATATATATATATATATATATATATATATATATATATATATATATATATATATATATATATATATATATATATATATATATATATATATATATATATATTATATATATATATATATATATATATATATATATATATATATATATATATATGTTTAGGTTTTACATCACGAACTCCCTTATTCACCAAGGGCTAGGATGGTTGCCTTCTTGTGAAGGACTTATTTTGGCAGGTGTAATCGTTACCCTGAGTGCATGCCCTTGCTAACCTCAGACCATGACGGAGCACGAACCCTCGACCTGACACCTCAGAGTCGCATACGCTACCGCTTGAGTCATGGTGACTACTGTATATATATATATATATATATATATATATATATATATATATATATATATATATATATATATATATATATATATATATGTAGAAAGTAACCCCTTGTTTATCACGGGGGTTCGGTTCCGGGACCGGCCGCGATAGGTGAATTTCCACGAAGTAGGAACACCTAAAAAAAAAAAAAAATTTTTTTTTTTTAAAGATGATTGTGACACCAGTACGGGCCAAAAAATGATAAAATAAAACAGTCTTTATCAGGCTGTAAAGAGAAACAGAGATGGAGAGTGTAATGACCTGTAAGATGTGAAGGGATTATAAAAGATGTGTCATAAATATCCAATTCTCTGCTGGGTTTTAATATACCTCTTCATTATTTTCATGATGTCTATACCACAAATTCTCCTTAGATCTTATTTAGATCTTATTATTATTATTATTATTATTATTATTATTATTATTACTGGCAACAATAATTTTCCTTTGATAATGATTTTGGAGATTATTATTATTATTATTATTATTATTATTATTATTATTATTATTATTATTACGAATTTGTAATTAACCGTATTTTTTGCAATAAATAATGTAGTCTTGGTTGAATGAACAAGAGTTAATTAAAGATTCTCTCTCTCTCTCTCTCTCTCTCTCTCTCTCTCTCTCTCTCTCTCTCTCTCTCTCTCTCTCTCTCTCTCTCTCTCTCTCTCTCTCTCTCTCTCTCTCTCTCTCTCTCTCTCTCTCTCTCTCTCTCTCTCTCTCTCTCTCTCTCTCTCTCTCTCTCTCTCTCTCTCTCTCTCTCTCTCTCTCTCTCTCTCTCTCTCTCTCTCTCTCTCTCTCTCTCTCTCCAACATTCTTTTCTACCAACCCAGCACACACTCACTGTCCCATCCAACTAGGGAGGGGCACTGTACACAGTTATTAAAGTAAATAAACCAACAGACGTACAAACAATGATGAGCCCTTAATAATAGTAGTAATAATAATAATAATAACAATAATAATAATAATAATCATAATAATAATAATAATAATAATAATAATAATAATAATAATAATAATAATAATAATAATAATACTGTAATGATAATAATCTCCACAATCATCATCAAAGGAAAATTATTGTTGCCAAAAATAATAATAATAATAATAATAATAATAATAATAATAATAATAATAATAATAATAATAATATTGATAATAATAATAATAATAATAATAATAATAATAATGATAATGAGATCTAAGGAGAATTTTTGGAATAGACATCATGAAAGTAATGCAGAGGTATATTAAAACCTAGCAGAGTACAGGATATTCATTACACATCTTTTATAATCCCTTCACATTTGACAGGTCATTACACTCTCCGTCTCTGTTTCTCTTTACAGCCTGATGAAGGCTGTTTTATTTCAAATTTTTTTTTGGCCCATCCTTGTGTCACAATAATCTTTAATTATTATTATTTTATTTATTTATTTATTTTTTTGCGATGCACTGAATTCGCGATAGGTGAACCGCGATATAGCGAGGGATTGCTGTATATATATATACAGTATATATATATATATATATATATATATATATATATATATATATATATATATATATATATATAGTATATATATATATATATATATATATATATATATATATATATATAGAGTAATCCCTCTGTATATCGCAATTCACCTACCGCAAATTCAGTGCGAGAAAAAAAAAAATATGATTGTAACACTAGGACGGGCCAAAAAAATAATAAATAAAACATCCTTTATCAGGCCTGGGCACAAAGAATACATAAACTAAAGAGAAACAGAGATGGAAAGTGTCATGACCTGTTAGCTGTGATGGGATTATAAAAGATGTGTCTTGAATATCCAAGAGTATTCAGTGTAGCTGGTGCCATGAGCCAACCTACTATTGGATACATGTGGTTTACTTTATATCGCAGATTTTCTGGATACAGTAATCCCTCGTTTATCGCGGGAGTTTGGTTCTGGGACCGGCTGCGATAGGTGAAAAACCGCGAAGTAATGAACACCTTAAAAAAATATATATATATATATATATGAATCATTTTTTACCCCGACCGGGACTCGAACCTAGGACTTATAATAATTAAATTTTTTTTAAAGATCATTATGACACCAGGACGGGCCAAAAATGATAAAATAAAACAGCCTTTATCAGTCTGTAAAGAGAAACAGAGATGGAGTGTGTAATGACTTCTCAGATATGAAGGGATTATAAAAGATGTTTTATGAGTATCCAGCTCTTTGCTGGGTTTTTAATATACCTGTGTATTACTTACATGATGTCTATTCCAAAAATTCTCCTTAGATCTTATTATTATTATTATTATTATTATTATTATTGGCAACAATGATTTCCTTTGATGAAGATTGTGGAGATTATTATTATTATTATTATTATTATTATTATTATTATTATTATTATTATTGTTATCATTATTATTATTATCATTATTATTACGAATTTGCAGTTAAACCATTATTTTGCAATAAATAATGTAGTTTTGGATGAATGATCAAGAGTTTATTAAAGATTCTCTCTCTCTCTCTCTCTCCTCTCTCTCTCTCTCTCTCTCTCTCTCTCTCTCTCTCTCATCTCTCTCTCTCTCTCTCTCTCTCCTCTCTCTCTCTCTCCCTCTCTCTCTCTCTCTCTAACATTCTATTCTACCTAACCCCCCACACTCTCTTTGTCCCAGCAAGCTAGGGAGGGGCACTGTACACCAGTAATTAAAGTAAATCATCAAACAGATGTACAAACAATGATGAGCCCTTAATAATAATAATAATAATAATAATAATAATAATAACAACAATAATAATAATAATAATAATAATAATAATAATGATAATAATCTTTACAATCATCATCAAAGGAAAATTAATTTTGCCAATAATAATAATAATAATAATAATAATAATAATAATAATAATAATAATAATAATAATAATAATCATAATAATAAGATCTAAGGAGAATTATTGGAATAGACATCATGAAAGTAATGCAGAGGTATATTAAAACCCAGCAGAGAGCTGGATATTCATTACACATCTTTTGTAATCCCATCACATCTGACAGGTCATTACAAGGGTGATAATTAATAAAGTTTTAAAAATTCATGATCAAACCAGAACTCGTAATGGGTAATTTATTTAAGCTTGATAAATTTAGGTTCAGAAGGGAAATTGGTGAAAATTGGCTTGGTAATACCGTAGATTCCTAGTTGGATAATAAATTCCAATATATATATATATATATATATATATATATATATATATATATATATATATATATATATATATATATATATATATATATATATATATATATGGATATATAATATAATGATGATGATGATCTTTTCTTAATGTAATCCGCGATAAATGAGGGATTACTATATATATATATATATATATATATATATATATATATATATATATATATATATATATATATATATATATATATATATATATATATATATATTATTATATTATTATTATTATTATTATTATTATCTTTCACACTGAGCTAGTTATAACTCCGATTTTGGTCGTCAGTCTCCCTCTTTAAGGATATACAAGTAAGCCCATAAATATAAGCTATGCAATATCTCTAAGTCATTTAGTGCTTCAGAAAAAGACATTATTTTAGCAACACTAGACCCCCATCTCCACCCCCATCCCCATTCCACTATATGAAACTAGGGATATTTTACCAGCTCTAGAGGGGATGTTGTAACCCCCTGGAATCGCCCCTAGATTTTCCTCTTTGTATATGCATGAGAGAGAGAGAGAGAGTGAGTGAGAGAGGATCTTGATTTAAAACAATGAATCAGATATGGATAGATAGACAGATAGATAGATAGATACGTATATAGATGGAGAAAGATAGATATGTAAATAGGTAAACAGATAGGTAAATACATAGATAGATGGACAAAAATTTTCCTAAATCTATAATGAGTACCCTAAACGTAATGAAATTCATTATTATTATTATTATGATTATTATTATATACTGAACGTAGATATCACTCGTCATCATTCTCTGATTACCCTAAATTAGGGTATTTTATCCACTGTGTGTGTGGATATATTTATAACTGTTTTTGTTTTCAGTCCTTTGCATAGATATATTTATAACTGTTTGTGTTTTCAGTTCTTTTAAATTTTACAGTCGTACTGACTAATATCATGGCTAGTTGCATAATTAAAAAATTTTGTTTTCTAGTCTTGCTTTTGTTAAGAGTTTCTTGCGTTTGGGAGATAGAGGTTCATTCTCTTCTTGTAATACCGATTTATACCACTTATGTCTAGTGCTCACTGCCACCTCATGCATTCCATACCTGTTGCTCACCGTATAATAGAGTGAGTAGAATGTGTCATCTTTTTTCTCTTTTTTTTACAGTAATTCAGGCGTTGCATAATGATGTTTTTTTACTTAGTTTTTTAGTCCTCCTAACGTGTTTTACATTTAGGCATTGCACAATTAATTTTTGTTTTTCGTTTTTTTAGTCTTGCTTTGGTTATTTATAAATTTTATTTTATCTTTATTTACATTTGCAGATAGAGGTTCGTTCTCCTGTATCCTCCTCCTCTTCTACCGCATAAGTTACTTGCTCACGGCCACCATGCATGTCCCAGTGTACTGTATGACTGTTGCCCACTGCATATTAGAGTACTGTACATTAATGTATGTTAATTTCTAGCTGTAAAGTGAATATGAATATCTTTTGTATACTCTTAAAAATAGATACAGGGCTTTCTGCTTTGCTATGTAGTAATAAAATATGTTTTTTTACTTATCTTATATCTTTGGCATGGTGTGTCTATGTAAGGTTTGGAACGTATCTATGCCCTTTATCATTGTTTCCTATGGAAAATGACTCGTTTTTTCACGCGATTTTTTATTTACCCGACACTTCTGAGAACCTATCTAGGCGTTATTCTGAGAACTAGGTGTATATATACACACAGGTATACCTCACCCAATGTCGTTAATTCGTTACAGGAGAGACGACTTAAGTTGAAGAACGACTTAATTCAAATTAGCATGTCTCTAGGCTAGCCTAGGCTAGGCTATGCCAAATTTACTTTTTTTTTTTTTTTTTTTTTTAAGAGTGTGACACCGGGACAGGCAGAAACTGCCCTCATCAACAAAGGCCTGGGCATGAGAAAATACCAAGACAAAGGAAAAGTAAAAGGTTAAAGCAAGGCAGAGATGAGGTAATGTCACACAAAGGAAAACGACAGACAGAAAAAAACAGTCATAGTACAGAGGACCCAGAGATATGGAGGACTAGGCTCTGAGATGATGATAGATCTGCTTTTTGAAGGATGAAAGGTCATAAGAATTAGGAAAGACAGAAGGAGGAAGAGAGTTTCAGAGTCTGGAGGTAGATGGGAAGAAGCAGTCGCTGCACCGACCAATCTGCGAGCTACAAATCTCCACACATTACCTGTGAGATGAGGCTGCTTGGCGAGTGTTACGCGGCCTCGGCAGTGGAGGAGGGATGCAACTCGCCAACTCATCAGAGCAGCGATGGAAGTAGTAGCGATAGAAAAGCTAAAGGGAAGATACCTTACGGCGAAGAGAGAGAAAATCCAGGTTAGAAGTAAGAGAAGGATCATTAATGAGTCTGACTGCCTTAGATTCAACCCTATCAAGAAGATAAGTAAAGGAAGAAGCACCCCAGATGTGTGACCTGTATTCTAAGCAGGGGCGGATAAGACCTTTGTAAATTTTAAGTAACTGCAATGAGGAAAAGTAATGACGAAAATGAAACAAAACCCCCAATTTTTTGGATGAAGATTTAGAAATTTGGATTATGTGATTCCTCCACAACAAGTTAGAGGCTATATGAATTCCTAATATATTGATAGAGTTAAGAGGGTAAATTTCATTAGTTTCGAAGACAATAGGGTTATCAGGAGGAGAAGAAGATAAAGAGATAGCCAGAAACTGTCTTGGAGTCATTGAATTTTACTAAATTTTGAGTGCCCCATTCGGATACTCTCCGCAAATCGGAGTTAAGAGTAGAAGAAAGAGTGATACGAGATTGATTATGAGTAACAGATGAAGGCTGTGAAGAAAAGGCATGAAGAAGAGAGGAAGATGGGGATTGTAGAAGATCATTGATGAAGAGAAGGAAGAGAGTAGGTGAAAGAACAGAGCCCTGTGGAACACCACTGGAAACAGAGAAAGGGCTAGATGTCGCGCCATCAACAACTACAGATATAGAACGGTCAGTAAGAAAACTGGAAATCAGAGAACAGAAAGAAGGGGTAAAGCCATAGGCAGGGAGTTTGGCCAACAGAGCCTTGTGCCAGACTCTGTCAACAGCATTAGAGATATCGAGGGCGACGAACAAAGGATTCCCCTTAGTTCCTCAGAGAAGATGACCATACATGAGTAAGATAGGACTGGATATCACCAGTGGATCTTGCCTTGCAGAAGCCGTACTGGTAATCGGAGATAAGTGAGTTAGATTCAAGGCATTTCAAGAAGTGAGCATTGAGCAAAGTTTCGAAAACTATAGCAATAGAGGAAGTTAGAGCAATAGGTCGGTAGTTAGAAGGAATAGAGCGGTCACCCTTCTTAGGAACAGGTTGAACTAGAGCATGCTTCCAAGATGAAGGATAGATACTAGTTGACAGAATGAGGCGAAAAAGACAGCAAAGCACGGGAGCCAGTTCATCTGCAAACTCCTTAAGGAACCTTGCAGGGATACCATCGGGACCAGATGCCTTGTTTGTCTTTAGCGAGCGAAGAACCTTATGAACTTTGTGTGAAGAAAGGATAAGGGAGGGCATAGGGTTAGAGAGGGGAAAAGACTGAGGAACAGGTGCGCTGGAATCGTTGATAGCAGAGTTGGCAGAAAAATGAGAGCCAAAGAGAGTGGCTTTGTCAGTGGGAGAGCAAGCTATAGAACCATCAGAACGAATGAGAAGGGGAAAGCTTGAGTTACAGAAGTTTTTGGAGAGGTTTTTGGCTAAGGACCAGAAGCATTTGTCAGTGGGAGAGGAGTTAAGGTCATCAACTTTCCTTCTTATAAAGGAAGCCTTAGACCTTCAAATCTGAGCTGTACAGCGATTCCTAGCTATAATAAAAGCAGAGCGAGTTCAATCGGAAGGAGAGGCTTGGTAAGATTGGTGAGCCTGATTCCTAGTCTGGATAGCCATGGAGCAGGCACGGTCAAACCAAGGTTTAGGGGGAGAGAAAGTTTTTGTAGAAGAGGGGATGTACGCCTCCATTCCCGCGGTCATGATCTCGGCAACTTTTAGAGCTACCTGATCAGGGTTGCGGGACTGAAAGCAGTAGTCATCCCATGGGAAGTCAAAGAGAAAGTTACGCAAATTTTCATGTTGGGTTCGCTCGAAGTGCCAAAGGTGGCGCTGAGTAGGAGGGATTGGTGGTGGGGGAACGAAAATGGAAGAGACAGAGATCATGGAGTGGTCAGATTTACCAAGAGGGGAAAGCACAGAATAAGAGTAGTTTGAAGAGTTAGAAGTAAAAAATAGGTCAAGAGTGTTTGCAGCATGTTCGTGGCAATCAGGAACGCGAGTAGGATGTTTGATAATTTGCTCCAGATCATGAGTAATAGAGAAAGCAAGGGCCTCGCATCCTCCCACATCAGTGTGAGAAGAATGAAGCCACTCACTGTGGTGTACATTGAAGTCTCCAATGTAGAGAACTTCGGCATGTGGGTGAGAAGATAGCAAGGACTCATGGGACGAGGAGAGATATTCAAAGAAAGACACAAACTCGGTGGAGTTTGGAGAACAGTAGCAGAAGCAAAGGATGATAGTGGTAGTGGAGAGATAGACTTTTAACCAGAGAACATCAAAGTCAGGAGATTTAAGGTCCATGAGCCTCACAGTAGGAGTGTTAATGTTGCAGTATGCACAGACCCCACCTTTGGAACGAAAACGAGTATACAGATTATAGTGGGAGATTTGGAATGGGTCAGTGGAAGCATGTATAGACAACTGGGTTTCAGATAGGAGGTTGAGGTTAGGGAGGAAAGTGCCCGAGTGCTGTTCCACAGACGAAAGATTAGAGTTCAACCCACGAATGTTTGAATAGTGAAGAGTGAAAGAAGCAGATCTATTGGGAGGTGCAAGGTTAAGAGCAGAACCATTGCTACCACCAGGCGTGTCTGCCCTCAAGCCAATGGTGGAGTCAACACGATCCCCGGCGATTCTTCGTACCCCACTATGCCGGGTACTGGTGGCTATTAGTTGTGAACCTTCCATAAATAATAACAAAATGTGAGGAAAAGGAAAGTAAAAGAGACAGATGTGCAGAATGTTGTGACTTGTCAAATGTAATGGAATAGCAAGAGATGTGTAATGAATATGCCAGAATATTCAGTGTTGATGTAGGTATGAGGAAAGAACCGTCCTGAAGGAAGACTCAACCTGGAACTGTCTGGACCAGTCCTAGTTGCATCCTAATACCTTCATAACCATTCCTAATTCTGTACTTTATTCATGAATGCAATTTTCAATAATATATGGTTAATAAGAATCTATTTTAAGCTTACAAATAAATTTTATTTTTTAATACTGCATAGTACAGAAAAAAAAGTACAGGTAATTAAATCGTGTAATCGCTACCACTTTCTCACCATTTTCATGGCGTTTTATCATAGCCATTTTATCGTCCAGCGTTATAGTATGACGCATAGCACTTGCACTAGGAATTTTCTTAGGTGCTATGGGGGCAAAATATAAGGTCACAAATGAATGAGAATGAGAGTAGCCGATAAACAAACGTATACCGTGCATAAAGTAATCAATTCAAAACAATAGCGGTTTCGCGGGATTGACGAGTGACGACGCCTAATGGTAGATATTGGAACTACTGTACGTATTTTAATGAGATTTTATATGCTTTTATTCTTATTTATTGTACAATAACATGATTTTATGTGCTTTTGTTTTTATTTATTGTACAGTAACATGATTTCATGTGCTTTTAATGGTTTTCTAGTGATATTATGATTCCAATATTTGTAGCGGACAGACGTAAAGTTGATTATAATGACGTAAACTTTATTTTTATTTTTTTTTATTTTTCCATATATTTTTTTGAAAACCGACGTATAATCGAGAACGACTTAACTCGAAACGACGTAAGCCGAGGTATACCTGCATATATATATATATATATATATATATATATATATATATATATATATATATATATATATATATATATATATATATATATTATATATATATATATATATATATACAGTGTTGCCTCACTTATCGCGGTAGTTCGGTTCCGGGACCCGGCGCGAACCAGGAAATCCGCAAAGTAGGATCCGCCTATATGTACATAGATATTTTAATATATTTTTACGTTTACACTGTATAAACCCTCCCTGCACTGTTAAAAAAACACCCTTTACATTATAAATAACAGCTAGCAACGTAAATTTTTATGAAAGTGATAGATAAAATTACGGTGAATGAGGTGATAATGACGTGACATGCATACTCATTTACAATTATTTTTTCGTTTACGTACTGTATAAACCCTCCCTGCACTGTTAAAAAAAACACCCTTAACATTATAGATAACAGCAAGCAACGTAAATTTTTATGAAAGTGATAGGAAAACTTACCGTGAATGTGATGATGACGTGACATACATACTCATTTACAATTATTTTTTCGTTTTCTTACTGTATAAACCCTCCCTGCACTGTTAAAGAAACACCCTTTACTTTATAAATAACAGCAAGCAACGTAAATTTTTATGAAAGTGATAGATAAAATTACGGTGAATAAGGTGATAATGACGTGACATACATACTCATATGCAATTATTTTTTCGTTTACGTACTGTATAAACCCTCCCTGCACTGTTAAAAAAACACCCTTTACATTTTAAATAACAGCAAGCAACGTAAATTTTTATGAAAGTGATAGATAAAATTACGGTGAATGAGGTGATAATGACGTGACATACATACTCATTTACAATTATTTTTTCATTTACGTACTATATAAACCCTCCCTGCACTGTTAAAAAAACACCCTTTACATTATAGATAACAGCAAGCAACGTAAATCTTTATGAAAGTGATATATAAAATTACGGTAAATGAGGTGATAATGACGTGACATACATACTCATTTACAATTATTTTTTCGTTTACGTACTATATAAACCCTCCCTGCACTGTTAAAAAAACAACCTTTACATTATAAATAACAGCAAGCAACGTAAATTTTTATGAAAGTGATAGATAAAATTACGGTGAATGAGGTGATAATGACGTGACATGCATACTCATTTACAATTATATTTTCGTTTACGCACTGTATAAACCCTCCCTGCACTGTTAAAAAAACACCCTTTACATTATAAATAACAGCAATCAACGTAAATTTTTATGCAAGTGATAGATAAAATTACGATGAATGAGGTGATAATGACGTGACACACATACTCATTTACAATTATTTTTTCGTTTACGAACTCTATAAACCCTCCCTGCACTGTTAAAAAAACACCCTTTACATTATAAATAACAGCAAGCAACGTAAATTTTTATGAAAGTGATAGATAAAATTATGATGAATGAGGTGATGATGACGTGACACACACTCATTTACAATTATTTTTTTCGTTTATGAACTGTATAAACCCTCCCTGCACTGTTAAAAAAACTACTCTTTACATTATAAATAACAGCACGCAACGTAAATTTCAATAAAAAAATGAAAATACGGAAATTTTTTTTTTTCAATATTTTAATATTTTTGCGTATACCCATAAAATAAAATAATAATTTATCCAAAAAACAAACCGCGATAGAGTGAGAACGCGAACCAAGAAGCGCGAATAACCGGGGTAACACTGTATATATATATATATATATATATATATATATATATATATATATATATATATATATATATATATATATATATATATATATATATATATATATATATATATATATATATATATATACATATACACGAGGCCCCCACTTTATGTCAAGGTTCCGTTCCTGACAACTGACTAAAAGTGGACTTCAACTTGAGTCGGAACACACCTGTAATTCGAACCTAGGTTTGAGGAGACTAAGGTAGGTGAGTCTGGAGAGGCAAAAGAACATACAGTACATAATCTATAGAAATAATCTAAGTTCTCATTGTAAGATATAGTAAAACTACACTATTTGTACAGTACAATATAAATAAATATATAAAAAAAGTCATTAACTTGATAAATATGAATACCACTGTTCTGCTAGCTTTGTAATCATCTGCTGCACTCACAAACAGTTTAGGTGCGCAGTTTGAATTTATCGCACCAGCCAGGAAGGTCGAAAAATTAGTTTATTAATAATTTATTCATTATTTTTGCCCTTCAATGTAAAATCAAAATGACGGTATGCAAAACGATGTTCTATGAGGATCCCATATATATATATATATATATATATATATATATATATATATATATATATATATATATATATATATATATATATATATATATATATATATATATATATATATATATATATATATATATATATATATATCTATATATACACAGTAGTATACTGTATATATACATACGGGGGGTCCCCATTTTATGTCGTTTTGAGGTATATCGTTCTGCCGTCACCTCAGAGGCAAATAGATAATTAACAAATTTGTAATAAATCCATTTTTCAACGTTCCTGTCTTGTGCGGTAAATTCAAACTTTGTGCACTGAACAGATTGTGAGCCTGGCAGACGAATGCATATGTAGCAGCACTGTTCTATATGTATATATTAAGTTAAAGGTTTTATTTCTTTATATGTTTATGTATTTGGTTATTTAAAGGAAGTAGATTTAATTTATTTACAAAATTACTGAATACATACATAACTATAAATTCGATGTTTATGCAAAAAAGTTTGTTGAGGTTGCAGAAGTATAGTCATACATCATTGTTTTATACTTATATACTGCATCAAGTTAATGTTTTTATTTGATTGTTTATGTATTTGGTTATATGAAGGAATCAACTTAATCTGTTCACAAAATTACCAAGTACGTAGCCGTAAATATGATCTTTTTGTGAAAAGGTTTGTTGAAGATGGCAGAAGAATAGTCACACGGCATTGTTATATATGTATATATCAAGGTAATGTTACTTTTTATTTATTTGTATTTTGTTATTTGGGGGAATTAGATTTTATATATTTACAAAATTACCAAATATAAATTTTGGAAAAAGAGAGAAACCAAAAGGACAGCGCAATACGAACGCATTTCTAATAGAAGAGCTGTTGTAAAGGCTTTGCTTCTCAACCTCTCGTTTGCCATATTGTTTATCGTGCTCATTCGCTGTTGATACATACACCTAGTTCTCAGAATAACACCTAGATAGGTTCTCAGAAGTGTCGGGTAATTGGAAATACGCGTGAAAAAACGAGTAATTTTCCATAGGAAACAATGATAAAGGGCATAGATACGTTCCAAACCTTACATAGACACACCATGCCAAAGATATAATATAAGTAAAAAACATATTTTATTACTACATAGCAAAGCAGAAAGCCCTGTATCTATTTTTAAGAGTATACAAAAGATATTCATATTCACTTTACAGCTAGAAATTAACATACATTACTGTACTGTACTCTATTATGCAGTGGGCAACAGTCATACAGTACGCTGGGACATGCATGGTGGCCGTGAGCAAGTAACTTATGCGGTAGAAGAGGAGGAAGATGCAGGTGAACGAACCTCTATCTGCAAATGTAAACAAAGATAAAATAAGAATTATAAATAACCAAAGCAAGACTAAAAAACGAAAAAAAAATTAATTATGCAATGCCTAAATCTACCATATGACAGATTAAAAAACTTAATCTACATTCTCTAGAGAGGCGCAGAGTTAGGGGGGATATGATTGAGGTGTATAAATGGTTTAAAGGGATTAATAAGGGTGATATTAATAAAGTTTTACAACTTCATGATCAAACCAGTACTCGTAATGGGTAATGGATTTAAGCTTGATAAATTTAGGTTCAGAAGGGAAATTGGTGAAAATTGGCTTAGTAATACTGTAGAGTAGCTGATGCATGGAACAGGATTCCTAGTAGGATAATAAATGCCAATACCTTAGACACCTTCAAATGTTGATTAGATAGACATATGACAGAGGTAGGGTGGGTGTATATATAATGTATAATGATGATGATCTTTTCTTATCGTAATCCTCTTTGTACTCGTGGAAGAAGCGTCCACAAGTGCTCATTTACTTTTAAAAATAAAATAACTTTTTTGGGGGGGGGGCTGCATTATTCCAAAAATTCTAATTTTTTTACTATTATTTTTTTGGGGCGTTATTGCAATTTCGCGGATAAAAAAATCGTGCATAAAAGGAACAAGGTGTACTTGGCTGGATGACCAGCATTGATGGCGCATCTTAGTGAGCCTCCTGTTCATTCAGGAGAGAGCTAATAGATTGTTTCATGCCATGAAAATGGTAAAAGTTTGATATTGGGGCTAAAGATATCCAGTTATTCAGATGCAAGGCAACCATAAAATTAAGGGTAAGCAATACTGTATAGTATAGTTTTACTATTTTTATGTCTTAGATTAAGAACCTAAATTATTTTTCTGTGTTTTATAGTATTTATTTTTAGCATTGATGGGGGACCTAGGTTCAAAATTAGATGTTTTCTGATCTAAGTTAAAATCCGGTTTAAGTCACCTGTTGAGAACAGAACCCTGATGTAAATCGGGGACCCCCTGTGTATATATATATATATATATATATATATATATATATATATATATATATATATATATATATATATATATATATATATATATATATATATATATATATATATATATATACGCACAGTGTTCCCCCTCCGTATCGCGGTAGTTCGGTTCCGGGACCCGGCTCGAACCAGGAAAACCGCCGAGTAGGATCAGCCTATATGTACATAGATATTTTAATTTATTTTTATGTTTGCACTGTATAATCCCTCCCTGTACTGTTAAAAAAACACCCTTTACATTATAAATAACAGCAAGCAACGTAATTTTTTATGACAGTGATAGGAAAACTTACCGTGAATGAGGTGATGATGACGTAACATACATAGGTACAGTATTTTACAATAATTTTTACGTTTACGTAAACTAGCGGACGACATCCACAAACTTTTTTCCTTCTTTCAACATATCTAGGAGTTTCACTTTATCTACAATGGTTAACATTTTCCTTTGCCACTTAGGCTCACTACAAGAAGCCTTAGGAGATGAAGGATGCTTGGGAGTCATTGCAAAGGTTAAAATATGCGAGTAAAAAAACCACAAGCAAAACATATTAATAATAATAAGCACAACGTGAACGGCGCACACAAGTGAGGCGAGACAATGGAAGATGGTGGAAGCCTTTGTCCGAAACGCTGTTAGCGGTATCGTATTTTACATGTTGCAATGCTGTTAGTATTTATGTTTTTTACTATTTTTTACTGTTTTATTATTCTTAGGCTAAGAAATCCTTTTTTTTTTTATCAATAAAATCATGAAACTACTGGAAATAAAAATATATATGCTAGCTCACCTAGGTGCGACCCCAATACATTGTACGCTATCGAACACTATTTCGCATGATGCAATGCTGTGAGTTATGCTGTATGTACGTATATCAATCAGTTATTAGTACATTGTATATTAATTTAAAATGCATTTACTTATTTGATGATTGTACAAAATCTATCGTATTTATTCATTGTAATTTGGACCAAATATTCCTATTGTAAAGATTATACTGTACTTTTCAAAAGAGGTGGTCAATAAACGTATCTATCTATCTATCTAAATTTATGGTTTTTACTATTTTTTACTGTTTTATTATTTGTAGGCTGGGAAATAAATTTTTTTTATCAATTAGATAATGAAATATGTTTTTTTCAATAACAAAAATGAAAATACTGAGAATTTTTATTATTTTAATATTTCAATATTTTTGCATATACCCATAAATAAATAATAATTTATCCAAAAAACACCGCGATACAGTGAGAACGCAAACCAAGAAACGCGAATAACGGGGGAACACTGTATATATATATATACAGTGATCCTTCGTTTATCGCGAAGGTTCGGTTCCGGGACCCGGCGCGATAGAGGAATATTCGCGAAGTAGGATCAGCCTATATGTACATAGATATTTTCATTTATTTTTACGTTTACACTGTATAAGCTGTATAAACCCTCCCTGTACTGTTAACAAACCACCCTTTACTTTATAAATAACAGCATGCAGGCATAAATTTATATGAAAGTGATAGATAAACTTACTGTGAATGAGGTGGTAATGACATGACATACTCATGTACATAGGTATTTTACAATTAATTTTACTTTTACTGTATAAACCCTCCCTGCACTGTTAAAAAACCACCCTTTACTTTATAAATAACAGCATGCAACATAACTTTATATGTGCGTGATAGGTAAACTTACCGTGAATGAGGCGGTAATGATGTTTGTAGATGCCAGAGGAAATTATTCCGCAGCCAATAACAGCTTTACGGCTGTTATTCATTGAGGCCAAAATAGCGGCAAACATCCGTAAACCTTCTTCCTTCTTTCGGCATATCTAAGAGTTTCACCTTATCTGTTATGGTTAACATCTTCCTTTGCCGCTCAGGCTCACTACCAGAAGCCTTAGAAGATGAAGGATGCTTGGGAGGCATTGCAAAGGTTAAAATACATGAGTAAAAAAATCACAAGCAAAACGTATTAATAAGCACAACGTGAACGGCGCACAGTGAGTTAGACTGAACGAGTGAGGCGAGACAATGGAAGATGGTGGGAGAACCAAACTTCAATGAAAAAGCCAATCAGACCCCATGATACAGATCTCTCACTCTTTCAGCCAATAGCATTCCATGAACTATCTCACGTAGGTGCGAGCCTTTGTCCGAAACGCTGATTCCGTCATCGTATTTTACATGGTGCAATACTGTTAGTATTTATGTTTTGTACTATTTTTTACTGTTTTATTATTCTTAGGCTAAGAAATACGTTTTTTTATCAATAAAATCATGAAATACTGGAAATTTTAATATATGCTAGCTCACGTAGGTGCGACCCCAATACATTCTACGCTATCGGACAGTATTTCACATGATGCAATACTGTGAGTCATATATCTAAATTTATGTTTTTTACTATTTTTTACTGTTTTATTACTCTTAGGCTAGGAAATACTTGTTTTATCAATAAAATAATGAAAATTTCAATATGTACTAGCTCACGTAGGTGCAACCCTTTTCGTTTTCCAAAACGCTGATACTGGTATCGTATTTTACATGGTGCAATACTGTTAGTATTTATGTTTTTTACTATCTTTTACTGTTTTATTATTCTTAGGCTAAGAAATACATTTTATTATCAATGAAATCATGAAACTACTGGAAATTTTAATATATACTAGCTCACGTAGGTGCGACCCTTTGCGTCTTTCGAAACGCTGATAACGGTATTGTACATTCTATGGTGCAGAGTTACATGTTCAGATTTATATTTTTTTAATATTCCTTACTGTTTTATTATTCGTAGGCTGGGAAATAAATTTTTTTTATCAATTAAATAATGAAATTGTTATTTTCAATAAAAAAATGAAAATACTGAAAATTTTAA
>JAXCGZ010010070.1:0-15000 GCA_037179515.1 Halocaridina rubra | reverse complement strand
TTCATTATTTTATTGATAAAACAAGTATTTCCTAGCCTAAGAATAATAAAACAGTAAAAAATAGTAAAAAACATAAATTTAGATATACGTACGTACAGTATAACTCACAGTATTGCATCATGCGAAATAGTGTCCGATAGCTACATGAGCTAGCATATATATTTATATTTCCAGTAGCTCTCACCTTCGTGAGATAGTTCATGGAATGCTATTGGCTGAAAGGTCGGGAGACGACGAAACACAGAATTGTTTTTCAATATGTTCTGTATCATGGGGTCTGATTGGCTTTTTCATTGCAGTTTTCTTTTCCCTCCAATTTCCAATGTGCCGCCTCACTTGCTCAGTCTAACTCACGTGTGCGCCGTTTTCGTTGTGCTTATTAATACGTTTTGCTTGTGATTGTGTTTTCACGCGTAATTTAACCTTTGCAATGCCTCCCAAACGTCCTTCACCTTCTAAGGCTTCTGGTAGTCAGCCTAAGCGGCAAAGGAAAATGTTAACCATTGTAGATAAAGTGAAACTCTAAGATATGTTGAAAGAAGGAAAAAAGTTTGTGGATGTCGGCCGCTATTTTACGTAAACGTAAAAATAATTGTAAAATAAATATGTATGTCACGTCATCATCGCCTCCTTCACGGTAAGTTTTCCTATCACTTTCATAAAAATTTACATTGCTTGCTGTTATTTATAATGTAAAGGGTGTTTTTTTAACAGTGCAGGGAGGGTTTATACAGTACGTAAACGTAAAAATATTTGTAAAATACCTATGTACATGAGTATGTCATGTAATTACCACTTCATTCACCGTAATTTTATCTATCACTTTCATATAAATTTACGTTGAATGCTGTTATTTATGAAGTAAAGGGTGGTTTGTTAACAGTACAGGGAGGGTTTATACAGTGTAAACGTAAAAATAAATTAAAATATCTATGTACATATAGGCTGATCCTACTCCGCGGTTTTCCTGGTTCGCGCCGGGTCCCGGAACCAAACTACCGCGATATGGGGGGAACACTGTATATATATATATATATATATATATATATATATATATATATATATATATATATATATATATATATATATATATATATATATATATATATATATATATATATATATATATATATATAATTACCTTCTGTAAGGTATTGGTGTCACAATAGACAAATTTAGTTGTGTATATGAAACTTGCTTGATGTAGGATGTCACTATAAATTTTTTGCTTTTTCTCATTTCAATATATTGTAAGCAGTATAGACAATTAATAGAATGTGCATATCTTCATCTATATATTCTGTTATAGGTACACTGGGCAAGTTGGATACTTAACTGCTAATATAAGGATAGCTCAAGATATTAAAGTTGGAGATACATTATGCTTGAAAGGTGAAGAAATAACTCCTCTGCCAGGGTTTCAGCATGCTAAGCCAATGGTTAGTTTTGCGAGCATTGAATACTGCATAAAGGTAAAAGGTAGAGGTTGTCAGGTTTCAGTTCCCATATCCATCTGAGATGCTCCTGAGAACGTCAGCCTGGGCAAGCCCCAATCCCCCACTGTGGTGCCCAGCCACAGCAGGAACCTCCCAGTAAACAGCTTAAATTCTCTTGCCTTGACAAGGCTCAATCTGCTGACCTCATGAATACAAAGCCATCACGTTACCACTGTTTCATTTATTTTGAAAAAATTAAGAACAAGGTTCCAATAACCACAATACAAATCGTCTTCATAACTATTTTTAAATATACACAATAGCATGCACATTTCTGTCAGTGAGACAACAAAGCTACAGAGATACCTGGTCTTTACTAATTAACTTGTAAGAATTTTTTGATGAAGTAAGCCTTATCATTCAAGAAAGAGAGGGCTTAGCAGATTTCATATTCTTAGAGTTTCAAAAGGCATATTGATGCAGTCCCACTTGACAGACACTTTTGGGTATGTCATCCAAGGGGTAATCCATAAACTTTTCTTGTTAACTTCTACAAATTCAAGAAAGGTCTTCTATTCCATGAGATACTGGGAGATAGCTGTAATATTCCCATGCCTTAAAGTCCGTATGCTCTCCCGTGATATCCTTTTCAAATGGTTAGTATTTTCTCATGTTTTAAAAATTGCAACTGCTATGGTGTTTAGTTCTTTTTCCTGAATACTATATATTTGCTAAACCACTTGATGATGTTATCATATAGCGTTAATTTTTCACAGTTGAAAGGACTATATTATTGCAAAGCAGATCTGTTGTGGTCAGTTAAGGCTATATCGTGTTTTACACGATAAGTGTGCGCTACTCATAAATTGTTTGTTGAGTGAACTGTCTCTATCCTCAGTCTCTATGAGTTAGTCACAAATATGTTTGTGAAGCTTTTAAGTTTTTTAAGTATAACATGTAAACGTGGTTATTGCCTTTTCTGTAAGTGCGAATTATGTTTCCTTTAAATACCATTTATAACGTTCTTTGGAGTGTTTTGAAATACTCCACGGCTGTTGTGTATTAGTCACGCATATATGTCTTTTGTTTTATTTAGTACACCATGCAACTCTCTTGTATTTGTTATGAGGTTATCCTCTCTTTTTTTAAAATATAACAGTAATAATAGTAATGATAATAATAACTGCAAAGCATCATTAGCCTTCTCTGATATGAGATGTGAAGAATTTCTTCTTTGTCCTTCCTATGTTCTATATAATTTTTTCAATGAGATTCATAGAGATATATAAAAAATAATCACGTCTTCCTACCTTCCGAGAGGCCAAAAATATTTTGTTTGGCCTTCCTATATTTTATGTTTGTAATGCTCTAGACAGGATGCATTGAGGCATTGATAAAATAGGTGTTGAGATTGAGTTCAAGGGCATTTAGCTAAACCTCCATGCAGCCCATCAACACGCACCCTACTTCCCCTTACTACCTTCTTTAAAGTTTTGGTGTCACAAAATAGAATGCTTAGTAGCTTGGCAACAGATGTGGGAGGGACAGCGTATATACATATTCTGACCTCTCAGGTAGTAGGAGTGTCGATCTCCATTTCCTAAAATGCCTGGAAACCAGACCACCTATTGGAGTGTATTGGTGGCACTATTACTTCTGTCTTTTTTGAGAACAACTAAAATTCCAGTGCAGTACAGCATTACACACCCTTTACAATTGGGATAGGGTCCAGTGCCCCCTAAGATTACTGAATACAGGAATAGTAGAGAAATCTGTATTTGGTGTATTTTTCCGATACATTTAATTCATATTTTAGGCGCAATAGAAGATTAACTGCAAAAATTTTTTATAAGATGGAACAATTATGAAAATATGCTGTAATGAAGATATGTAAATTTGGGTTTGCAAACTATGACTTGCTTCTTTTTGTAATTTTCAGTGGATGCTTATGTGTCATAAGAGTCAATTTAGAAGGCGAAAAAAAACTGTTCTTGTATTCCCTGCTAGGTTTAAAGTGTTAGCAATAAGGATATTCTCACCAGTAGGGGAGAAAGAATACTGTTCACTTTGTCTTTGCAAGCCATAAGACTTTACTAAATGGGCTTAACAATTGAATCGATAGAAGTAATTTTCTTCCTGATTTTTTTATGCTATATAGCAGGTACTAGATGTGGAGAGGACTGGTAGGATTATATTAGACTGCAATTTTCTTTCATTACAAGTGTTGCCACCTTCTTTGTTTCCTAGGGATGCAACATAATGTTATTTCTTTATTTTTTTAATTCTTTTTAATTATCTATTATAGGTATTCGCTGGTGTGTATGCAGTGGATCAGAGTGAAAATATGGCTTTAATGTCTGCTATTGAACGTCTTACCCTTAATGACAGCAGTGTCTCTTTAACTATGGAATCAAGGTAAGATCTTTGATAATAGTAATTTATTAAAAGTTTAATTTTGTTTAACATTTAATAAACTTTCGTAAATCTTATGCAGGGGGTCCCCATTGTTTGTCGCCTTGAAGCTTGTCGTGTTTCTCTTTTGTCGTCAAATTTTAAGGCAACAATGAAAATTTCCCTGGATGTTTCATTTTTTCATCAATAGATTGCGTATGACGTCAAGAGCAAATTCATTGTTGTTTTTCTACTGCCGATATCAGTTTTCTGCATTCTCAGCCAATTGTATACTGTTTTGCCTTATTTCAAGTGCACAGTATTTTGATTTAGATAGTGAGACAGAGAATAAAAGCTTTGGCTATTATCTCCTAAGTGTATCACAATAATAATAATCATGGTAATAAAAATTATAATAATACATATGAGAGAGAGAGACAGACAGACAGACAGATAAATATGAAGAGCTCTTATGTTAAAGTCTTCTTTGCGTCTAATAATAGTAATAATAATAATAACGATAATAGAAATAATAAGAATAATAATAATAATAATAAAGCTACTCATGTTATTATTATTTTTATTATTATGATTATTATTTTTATTTTTATTATTATTATTTTTTTTATTTATTATTATTTTCATTATTATTATTATTATTATTATTATTATTATTATTATGATAACAACAGCGATACTGTAAGGTATAATAATAGTGTAAAGCATGTATCACACGGTCACAATATTTAGGTGATATTGTTTTTTCCAGGAAGTTAATTTCAATGACAAATTATCGTTTCCATACTATAGCCTATTCGTTCAGACTTTGCCCTGGGCAGTGGAGAAGGGAGAAATGTTCATTCCTACCTTATTTTCTCCACTGCTACTTTACAATAATTAGTCCCGACTGGTTTGAGCTGTAGCAGGAAGGTAACTGAAATATAATGACCCATAATAAACTTACAGTTGGTTTCCTTAAGTATATCTAACATACAGAAGAGTATATTGGAAGACAGAGCCATCAGTTACAAGAACAGACAATTATTGTGACTTCATTGTCTGCTACCAATCAACGCTGAGCTACTCTGACGTCACAAGTTCCTTGAACCAATCAACATGGATTTTTTTTTTACTTCCCTGCCACGGCAAAGTCATCAGCCATATTTTAAAATAGAAAATATATCCTATTGAAATCTATCTGTAAGTTTATTATGGGTCATTTTTCTTCAGTCACCTTCTTCTACAGCTCAAACCAGTCTGGACTAATTATTGTAAAATAGCAGTGGAGAAAACAAAGTAGGAATGAACTTCTTTTCTTCCTTCTCCACTGTCCATGGCAAAGTCTGAACGAATAGGCTAGTATTCATATTCATTCATGATTACGTGTTTTGTTTAAGTAGCAAATATTTTAAAGATAATGAAATAGCATATAAATTGCTAAAACACCAACTTAACACATGTGCTAAGCACGTCAGTTGGTATCTACTCCCCCAAAGATAGTACATATAGCCCGAGCCTCTCCTTTCTTGCAGTGAAAACTATTGGTAGGAGCCTGAGTTCTCTCTCTCTCTCTCTCTCATACATATTATTATTAATATTATATTTATTATTATTATTATTACTACTATTAGTATCACTGCCATGAAAATAAGGTAAATTTTAAGATTTTGTTGTTGCAAGATTATGCCAGTTCTGATAAGATTGACTTTCAAGCCTCATCCTCCTTTTCCTAACCATTGTCTGCTGCCTTGCTGTTATGTGGTGCATGTATTAGGTGTTTTCCTTTAATCATACAGCTGAAGGGTATTGTGGACTTAAATAAGACTGTCCTGGGTAGTTCGATGTTAAGTATTCCTTCAATTGCAGTTCTCTTTCTATGCCTACGTCAACACCAAATAGTCTTGGTTATTTGATACACATATCTTATTATCCCTTCACATCTGACAAGTCACAATACTCCCCATCTCTGTTTCTCTCTATATTTTCCTCATGCTTAGGCCCTATGAGGGTAAATTTATTTTTTTTTGCCCATCCTGGTGTCACAATAAAAAGAAAATCATAGAATCTTTCATTTCATTTTCGTTTTCTTTATCCTTATTGCTAATTCTGATTTATATTTACTTACGTTTATGTATAACTTCTCATTTTATACTGGTTTGTAATCAAAATTAATACTGTACTTACATGTAGGATGGCTGGTCCCTATTAGACCCTATTGCATCGACTAAAATGGGAAACATGGTTTTGTTATTCGTCCTTTATTTTCTTGGTCGCATTTTTTTTTTCAATGAGCGACGAATAATGGGGATCCCATATATATATATATATATATATATATATATATATATATATATATATATATATATATATATATATATATATATATATATATATATATTATATATATATATATATATATATATATATATATATATATATATATATATATATATATATATATATATATATATATATATATATATATATATATATATATATATATATATATATATTATATATATATATATATATATATATATATATATATATATATATATATATATATATATATATATATATATATATATATATATATAATATATATATATATATATATATATATATATATATATATATATATATATACACCTTGTTCTTTTTTCCGTGTTTTTTAACTGCAAAATTGCAATAACGCTCCTAAAAATAATAATAAAAAAAATACAAAATTTGCGAATAACGCCCATGCAAAAAAAATAGATTTGTTTTAATTTTAGTAAAAAATCTACCACATCGGAGGTACTTTTCTGCCATCCTCCTCCTCTTCTACCACTTAATGCGATTGGATATTATGAAGAAAATTGAAAATAAGCATTAAGAACAAAGGGCAAACATATTTTCAGGGAAATAGCGTGTGAGGGTGCATCAGCTGATACGGAAGTAGCTAAATATTTGCCGATACAGGTTTGTTCTCCCACATCCTACTCCTCTTTTACCCCTTAATGCGATCGAATATTATGAAGAAAATTGAAAAAACATTAAGAACAAACTGCAAATATATTTTCAACATAATATTGTCAGGGAAATAGCGCATCAGGGTGCATCAAGCTGATACGGAAATAGCAAAACGTTTGCCGATAGAGGTTCATTCTCCCGCATCCTACTCCTCTTCAACCACTTAATACGATTGAATATTATAAAGAAAATTGAAAAAAGCATTAAGAACAAAGAGCAAACATATTTTCAATATGATATCTTCTGGGAAATAGCTTGTGAGGGTGCATCAGCTGATACGGAAGTAGCAAAACGTTTGCCAATAGAGGTTCGTTCTCCGGCATCCTACTCCTCTTCTACTGCTTAATGCGATCAAATATTATGAAGAAAATTGAAAAAAAGCATTAAGAACAAATAGCAAGTATATTTTCAATATAATATCGTCAGGGAAATAGCGTGTGAGGGTGCATCAGCTGATACGGAAGTAGCAAAACGCTTGCCGATAGAGGTTCGTTCTCCCGGCTCCTACTCCTCTTCTACCACTTAATGCGATCGAATTTTATGAAAAAAATTTAAAAAAAGCATTAAGAACAAAGAGCAAACATTTTCAATATAATATCGTCAGGGAAATAGCTTGTGAGGGTGCATCAGATGATACAGAAGTAGCAAAACGTTTGCTGATAGAGGTTCGTTCTCCCGCACCCTACTCCTTTTCTGCCGCTTAATGTGATCGAATATTATGAAGAAAATCGAAAAAAAGCATTAACAACAAACAGCAAACAAACCTTCGATATAATATCGTCAGGGAAGTAGCGTACGAGGGTGCATCAGCTGATGCGGAGGCAGCAAAACGTTTGCAGATAGAGGTTCGTTCTCCCGCATCCTCGTCCTCTTTCACCGCTTAATGCGATCGTATATTATGAGGAGAATTGAAGAAAAGCATTAAGAACAAACAGCAAAGAAACTTTCGATATAATATCGTCAGGGAAATAGCGTGCGAGGGTGTGTAGAAAATATATATATTTAATTTATATTTCACATGTACGATATACGTTTACTTTGTAACGAATTGTATAGTTTTCTTTTTGTCTCAGCTGTTTTTGTTTACGTTATGATGAGTAAGCCCGCCATTTTATTCTTCAATAAGATTTCGTGCAGCATGGTCGATATGTAAAGAATATAGAATAATATTTAGAACCAAGGAATATCATATTGCTATAATCTGGAAAATAAGATAAGCCCAAAATAGGGGTTTTTGAATTATGTTCTGGTTTATATTCATAAATTTTTAAAGGGTCCAAAGCGGTCTTTAAATCCATCCTCTACAGGTGTATCAGCGGATACGGAAGCGGCAAAGCGTTTGCAAATAGAGGTTTGTTCTCCCGGATCCTCCTCCTCTTCTACCGCCTAATGAAATTCAATTTTATGAAGATAAAGGAAAAAAAGCTATAAGAACAGACAGCAAACAAACTTTCGATATAATATCGTCAGGGAAATAGCGTGCGAGGGTGCATCAGCTGATACGGAAGCGGCAAAACGTTTGCAGATAGAGGTTCGTTCTCCCGCATCCTCCTCCTCTTCTACCGCTTAATGCGATCGAATATTATGAAGAGAATTGAAAAAAAGCATTAAAAACAAACAGCAAACAAACTTTCGATATACAGTGATAACTCGCTATATCGCGGTTCACCTATCGCGGATTCACTGTATCGCTTTTTTTTTTTTTTGGCGATTTTTTTTTCTGGGTATATGCAAAAATATTAAAATTTTAAGAAACAAAAATTTCCAGTATTTTCATTATTTTATTGAAAACAAAAATTTTCATTATTTCATTGATACAAAAATGTATTTCCAAGCCTAAGAATAATAAAACAGTAAGAAATAGTAACAAAACATAAATTTTAACATGTAACTCTGCACCATAGAAAGTACGATACTGGTATCAGCATTTCGGAAAACCCAAAGGGTCACACCTACATGAGCTAGCATATATTAAAATTCCAGTAGCTTCATTATTTTATTGATATGAAATATATATTTCTTAGCCTAAGAATAATAAAACAGTCAAAAAACAAAAATAATCACAGAATTACACCATGTAATATAAGATACCGGTATCAGCGTTTCGGAAAACGAAAAGGGTCTCACCTACGTGAGCTAGTACATATTGAAATTTTCATTATTTTATTGATGAAATAAGTATTTCCTAGCCTAAGAGCAATAAAACAGTAAAAAATAGTAGAAAACAAATTTAAACATATACACTCACAGTATTGCACCATGTGAAATACTGTACAATAACGTACACTGTATTGGCGTCTTGGAAAACGCAGAGGCTCGCACTTACGTGAGATAGTTCATGGAATGCTATCGGCTGAAAGGGTGGGAGACGACGAATCACAGAATTGTTTTTCTGTATGTTCTGTATCACGGGGTCTTATTGGCGTTTTAATTGAAGTTTGGTTCTCCCACCATCTTCCATTGTCTCGCCTCACTCGTTCAATCTAACTGACATGTGCGCAGTTCGCGTTATGCTTATTAATATGTTATGCTTCGGGGGTTGGGTTCTTTGGATAACAGTCTCCTATGCCTCAAAAGGCCCCTCTTTAATTTCAAGCGACTCTTGCAGATCTTCTTTAACGTGTAATTTACAAGAGCTCTCCTCTACTGTGGGAGCATCAGTATCATTTCCTTTGCCTTACCAGACTCTTAAATTTCAAGCGGCTTCTGCAGATCTTCTTTAACATGTGATTTACAAGATTTCCTCTACTGGGGGAGCATCAGTATCGTTTCCTTTGCCTCAACAGACTCCTCTTTAATTCAAGCGGCTTCTGCATATCTTCTTTAACCTGTGATTTAAGAGATTTCCTCTACTGGGGGAGCATCAGTATCGTTTCCTTTGCCTCAAAGACTCCTCTTTAATTCAAGCGGCTTCTGCATATCTTCTTTAACGTGTTATTTAAGAGATTTCTTCTTCTGGGGAAGCACTAGTGTCATTTTGACAGTTTTCAATGCCATTCACCTCCATCATAAGAGAAGGAACACAATTGGTTTCTGAACACTGACATGAATTGAGACCAGTTTGTACAAAGTACAAAGTACTATTGTATTTCAAAATATCACTGATAAGATACTTGGCCTCTCCACTTTAATATTTTTCATAATGATCTAGATTTTTCCTACGTACTGTATGTTCAATTCACTTCGTAACTGAGCCACGAGGAAATCGAAGACCCTGGCCTTAAACTCGAACGTCTGGCAGCCCTGTATGAGCATGTGACAGCACTCCAACAACTCTCACAAGAACATGATGATAATATGGTTCTTTCACATAAGTTTACCTATCACTTTCATATACAAAAAAATTTAAATTTATGCTTGCACGCTGTTATTAATAAAGTAAAGGGTGGTTTTTTAACAGTACAGGGAGGGTTTATACAGTAAACGTAAAAATAAATGTAAAATACCTATCTACATATAGGGTGATCCTACTTTGCGGAAATTCACCTATCGCGGTCGTTCCCGGAACCTAACCCCCTCGAGAAACGAGTTATTACTGTAATATCGTCAGGGAAATAGCGTGCGAGGGTGCATCAGCCGATACGTAAGCGCCAAAACTTTTTCAGTTAGAGGTTTGTTCTCCCGCATCATCTTCCTCTTCTACCGCTTAATGCGATCGAATATTATGAAGAAAATGTTAAAAAAAGTATTAAGAACAAACAGCAAGCAAAGTTGCGATATAATATCGTCAGGGAAATAGCGTACGAGGGTGCATTAGCTGATACGGAGGTGGTAAAACGTTTGCATCCTTGTGCTCACCGCCACTCTGCACGTCCCAGTGTATGCCTGTTTCCCACCGCATAATAGAGTGCACTAATTTGTTTACTGTACAGAAATCTGTATATCTTTTATACTGTACACTATTTGCATGTTAATATAAATAACTACAGGTCTTTCTGCTTTGTTTTGTACCTATAAAATATGGTTTACTTATCTTCTAACTTTGGTAGAGTATGTCCATGTACGGTTGTGGAATGTACCTATGCCCATTATCATTGTTTCTTATGGAAAATGACTCATTACTTTACGCGAAAATTACAATGCGCATGACCTCTGAGAACCTATCTTCACGTTAGGTTCCGGGACCAACCGCGATAGGTGAATTTCCGCGAAGTAGGATCACCCTATATGTAAATAGGTATTTCCCATTTATTTTTACATTTACTGTATAAATCCTCCCTGTACTGTTAACAAACCACCCTTTACTTCATAAATAACAGCATGCAAGCGTAAAGTTATATGAAAGTGATAGGTAAATTACTGTGACTGAGGTGGTAATGACATGACATACTCATATACACAGGTATCTTACAATTATTTTTACGTTTATTGTATAAAGCCCCCCTTCACTGTTAAAAAACCACCCTTTACTTTATAAATAACAGCATGCAAACGTAAATTTATATGAAAGTGATAGGTAAACTTACCCTGAATGAGGTGGTAATGACATGACATACTCATATACATAGGTATTTTAAAATTATTTTTACGTTTACTGTATAAACCCTCCCCCGCGGCCTACATCCGCAAACCTTCTTCCTTCTTTCAGCATATCTAACAGTTTCACCTTAGCCGTTATGGTTAACATCTTCCTTTGCCGCTTAGGCTCACTACCAGAAGCCTTTGAAGATGCAGGACGTTTGGGAGGCATTGCAAAGGTTGAAATACGTGAGTAAAAAAAAATCACAAGCACAACGTATTAATAAGCACAACGCAAACGGCGCACTTGTTAGTTAGACTGAACGAGTGAGGCAAAACAATGGAAGATGGTGGGAGAACCAAGCTTCAATCAAAACGCCAATAAGACCCCATGATACAGAACATACAGAAAAGCAATTATGTGATTCGTCGTCTGCCACCCTTTCATCCAATAGCATTCCATGAACTATCTCACGTAGGTGCGAGGTGCGAGCTTTTGCGTTTTCCAAGACGCCAATACTTTGTACGCTATCGGACAGTATTTCACATGGTGCAGTACTGTGAGTTATATGTTTAAATTTATGTTTTTTACTAATTTTTACGGTTTTTTATGCTTAGGCTAGGAAATACTTGTTTTATCAATAAAATAATGAAAGTTTCAATATGTATTAGCTCACGTAGGTGCGACCCTTTTCGTTATCCGAAACGCTGATACCGGTATCGTATTTTACATGGTGCAATACTGTTAGTATTTATATTTTTTGCTATTTTTTACTGTTTTATTATTCTTAGGCCAAGAAATACGTTTTTTTTATCAATAAAATTGTGAAATTACTGGAATTTTTAATATATGCTGGCACACGTAGGTGCGACCCTTTGCGTTTTCCGAAACGCTGATACCGGTATCATACTTTCTATGGTGCAGAGTTACATGTTCAATTTTATGTTTTTTCACTATTTCATAATGTTTTATTATTCTTATGCTGGGAAATACATTTTTTTTATCAACAAAGTAATGAAATTTCTTTTTTCAATAAAATAATGAAAATACTGAAAATTTGTATTTCTTAAAATTTTAATATTTTCGCATATACTGTACTGTACCCAGAAAAAAAAAACTCGCCCAAAGAAAACCGCGATACAGTGAATCCGCGATAGGTGAACCGCGATATAACAAGGGATTACTGTATATATATATATATATATATATATATATATATATATATATATATATATATATATATATATATATATATATATATATATATATATATATATATATATATATATATATATATATATATATATATATATACAGTGTTACCCCCCTTACCGCGGTAGTTCGGTTCCGGGACCCGGTGCAAACCAGGAAAACCGCGGAGTAGGATCAGCCTATATGTACATAGATGTTTTAATATATTTTTACGTTTATACTGTATAAACCCTCCCTGTACTGTTAAAAAAACACCCTTTACATTATAAATAACAGCAAGCAACGTAATTTTTTATGAAAGTGATAGGAAAACTTACTGTGAATGAGGTGATGATGACTTGACATACATAGGTACAGTATTTTACAATAATTTTTACGTTTACGTAAAATAGCGGCCGACATCCACAAACTTTTTTCCTTCTTTCAAGATATCTAAGAGTTTCACTTTATCTACAATGGTTAACATTTTCCTTTGCCGCTTAGGCTCACTACAAGAAGCCTTAGAAGATTAAGGATACTTGGGAGGCATTGCAAAGGTTAAAATATGCGAGTAAAGAAATCACAAGCAAAACATATTAATAATAATAAGCACAACGTGAATGGCGCACACGAGTGTGGCGAGACAATGGAAGATGGTGGAAGCCTTTGTCCGAAACGCTGACAGCAGTATCGTATTTTACATGTTGCAATACTGTTAGTATTTATGTTTTTTGCTATTTTTTACTGTTTTATTATTCTTAGGCTAAGAAATCCTTTTTTTTTTTATCAATAAAATCATGAAACTACTGGAAATATAAATATATATGCTACCTCACGTAGCTGCGACCCCAATGCATTGTACGCTATCGAACACAAGCTAAACGTTTAATAAGCACAACGTGAACGGCGCACACGTGAGTTAGACTGAACGAGTCTTTGTCTGAACGCTGCTGGCGGTATCGTATTTTACATGTTGCAATACTGTTAGTATATATGTTTTTTACTTTTTTGTACTGTTTTATTATTCTTAGGCTAATAAATACGTTTTTTTATCAATAAAATCATGAAACTACTGGAAATATAAGTATATATGCTAGCTCACGTAGCTGCGACCCCAATACATTGTACGCTATCGAACACTATTTCGCATGCTGCAATACTGTGAGTTATACTGTACGTACGTATGTCTTTCAGTTATTAGCACAATGTATATTAATTTAAAATTCATTTACTTATTTGATGATTGTACAAAATCTATTGTATTTATTCACTGTAATTTGGACCAAATATTCCTTTTGTAAAGATTATACTATACTTTTCAAAAGAGGTGGTCAATAAATGTATCTATCTATCTATCTATCTATCTAAATTTGTTTTTGACTATTTTTTACTGTTTTATTATTCGTAGGCTGGGAAATAAATTTTTTTTATCAATTAGATAATGAAATATGTTTTTTTCAATAAAATAAAATGAAAATACTGAGAATTTCTTTTTTTTAATATTTCAATATTTTTGCATATACCCATAAAATAAAATAATAATTTATCCAAAAAAAAACCTGCAATACAGTGAGAACGCGAACCAAGAAACGCGAATAACTGGGGGAACACTGTATATATATATATATATATATATATATATATATATATATATATATATATATATATATATATATATATATATATATATATATATATATATATATATATATATATATATATATATACGCAGACACTCCCCAACTTATGAACAATATTATTATTATTATTATTATTATTATTATTATTATTATTATTATTATAATAATAATGATAATAAAAATAATTGTGTGTTAAATACAAACTTCATGCTCTGAACAGTGTATGTGCATTGTGGATTAATACATAGCTTAGCAGCATTGTTGGTTCGTTCTCCCGCATCCTCGTGCTCACCGCCACCATGCATGTCCCAGTGTATGCCTGTTTTCCACCGCATAATAGAGTGCATTAATTTGTTTACTGTACAGTAAACCTGTATATCTTTTATAATGTACACTATTTGCATGTTAATATAAATAACTACAGGTCTTTCTGCTTTGTTATGTACAGTAACCCCTTGTTTATCGGGGGGGTTGGTTGGTTCTGGGACCGGCCGTGATAGGTGAATTTCCGCGGAGTAGGAACACTTAAAAAAGAAAGAAAAATAATTTTTCTTCTTTGTTTTTGGCGACACCAGGATGGGCCAAAAAAAATGATAAAATAAATCAGCCTTTATCAGGCTGTAAAGAGAGACAGAGATGGAGAGTGTAATGACCTGCCTATTCCAAAAATCCTCCTTATGATATTATTATTATTATTATTATTATTATTATTATTATTATTATTATGTAACAATAATTTTCCTTTGATGATGATTGTGGATATTATTATTATTATTATTATTATTATTATTATTATTATTATTATAATTATTATTATTAAGGGCTCATCATTGTTTGTACATCTGTTGGTTTATTTACTTTAATAACAGTG
>JAXCGZ010010069.1:47500-50700 GCA_037179515.1 Halocaridina rubra | reverse complement strand
ATATGCTCATGGCAACAGCCGCCCGTTGCGGTACTACAGCTGAAGGTTTTTTAGAACTTAATTAGGACCGTCCATGACAGTTCGATCTTAAGTCTTCCTTCAGTTACGGTTCTTTTTCTATCTCTACATCTACACTGAATATTCTTGGATATTCGCTACAAAAAAAATATATATCTAATTATCCCTTCACATCTGACAAGTCATTACACTCTCCACCTCTGTTTCCCTTTATTTTATGTATTCTTAGTGCCCAAGCCAGATGAGGACTGTTTTATTTTATTATTTTTTTGGCCCGTCCTTGTGTCACAATCATTATATATATATATATATATATATATATATATATATATATATATATATATATATATATATATATATATATATATATATATATATATATATATATATATATATATATATATATATATATATATATATATATATGTATATATATATGTGTATATATATATATATATATATATATATATATATATATATATATATATATATATATATATATATATATATATATATATATATATATATATATATATATATATATATATATATATATATATATATATATATATATATATATATATATATATATATATATATATATATATGGATTCGGTTTTACGTCACGAACTCCCTTTTCTACTAAGGGATAGGACGGTAGCCTTCAGATAAACAGAATACAGAAGCTTATTAATTTTGCAGCTCGAGTTGCCCTGGGAGGAATAAGAAAATATGACCACATCACACCAGCTCTCAATAAACTTGGGTGGCTGCGGGCAGAAAATAAGGTCGCTTATGCTATTTATGTTTTTGTATTCAAAATTTTGGACCATCATTATCCTAGCTGGCTATTTGATTTAAAAACAGTCAGGGATATAAGGGGAACCAACACAAGACAGAGCAGTGAGCTCTTTATTCACAGAACAAACACACAAGCAGGTTCAAAGATGATCACTATCAAAGGGCCAACACTCTGGAATAATATTCCAGAGCATCTTAAAAATGCATCCTCCTTCACAGCTTTCAAAGGCAAACTATATAGTTTTCTTTTGGACAAATAGTTGCTGCTCATTAAGAACTAATTATTTCTCATTGTAAGGAAACAAATATGGAAATGATGCCGATAATAACGATCCTGTATCTAGTGGCATACTTTCTACTTTATTATTAACATTATTGTTAACATTTTTATTACAGCATTATTATTTTCTATGAAAGCTACATTTAATTTAACTATATGTCTAACCCTCTTATTTGTTAGTTTAATTACATGTCTACTTATAAGTTACTATTAATGTTGAATAACCATTGTACAAAATGGAAATAAATGTTTTTGTTTGTTTGTTTTTGTTTTGTACTAAGGACTTGTTTTGGCAGATGTAATCGCTACCCTGAGTGTATGCCCTTACTAACCTCAGTCCGTGACGTGGCGAGAACCCTCGACCTGCCGCCTCAGAGTCGCAGACGCTACCATTGTGCCACGGAGACTTCATATATATATATATATATATATATATATATATATATATATATATATATATATATATATATATATATATATATATATATATATATACATAGTAGTCGCCGTGGCTCAGTCGGTAGCGTCTCCGACTCTGAGGCGTCAGGTCGAGGGTTCGCGCCCCGTCACGGTCTGAGGTTAGCAAAGGCATGCACTCAGCGTAAGGATTACATCTGCCAAAACAAGTCCTTCGCAAGAAGGCAACCGTCCTAGCCCTTGGTTGATAAGGGAGTCCGTGACGTAAAACCGGAACCGGATATATATATATATATATATATATATATATATATATATATATATATATATATATATATATATTATATATATATAGATAGATATTTGGATGGATAGATAGAAAGAAAGAAAGAAAGAGAGATATATTTATACAAAATACTAAATATACTTACAATCTTACGTAAATGAAAACAAACAAATATATATTTCATCAAGTGCTAAGCAGATGTAAAAAAAAAAATAATAATAATCTAAATTACCTTTAGAACTGCATAGCACAGTGTTTCTCAACCTTTTTTAAATCAGGGCGCACCTGTAGAGTAATAAAACTCTGAGGGGCACTTAATATATCAGTAAGATAAAATTATCCATAAAATTGTAAAATAAGAATATTATAAAAAAAGGCTCTTGAAATAAGCATGCATATCTAAGACAATACAATATATTTTATGAAGTATGCTTTTGTGAGACCTGTGCTTGATGTGCTTTGGTATTTTTTTTTAAATGAGGCCTAATATGTGATAAGCATTCTCTCATATCCTCATCAATACATCAAATATTTTATCTATTTTTACAATTAATGTTGGCATATGCAGAAAATCCTAATTCACAGAGGTATGATGTGGAGAACTTCAATAAAATATTTAGTGTTTTACGAGCTACTGAAGGATATTCTTTGATGGAAATCCAATATTGATGAACGGGCATCTGTTTATGTTTGATTTTTGAGATGTCTCTCGCGGTACTTGGGTCAAAGGATTAGCGCTGATTTCTGTACTCAAAAGTCATTATAGCTGCTTCTCACATGCTTTAGGACGGGTTGTTCCAAGATTTTATATCAACCATTCACGATAGAGAGAGAGAGTACATATAATATGACCGATTTAAATCCCTTACGGAAGGGAAAAAGGAAAGAAGTATCCATTCCTGTTTAAAGATTAAAGAAATGAGCATCCAGTTTAAAATACCAAACGACAAAGACTTGAGACTCAGACATGGGAGCCACGTGCCTAATCCGTAGTTTTTTGAAAATACAGATTTTTTATGATATAGAAAAATAATAAATTACTCTCTCATTAACTTGGAGTGCACCTGGCTACCTTTCAGGGCGCACCGGTTGAGAAACGCTGGCATAGCATAATAAAAAAGCAAGTACATATTTATGCAGAAAGATCTGATTACAGAACACTTAACTACTAGCACGGGATCATTTCTTTGAACGCAAAAGGAAGAAGAAAAATAGTGTAATCAATATACAAGATAAAATAGAAAATAAAGATAGTGATAAGGTTTATCTTAATGGCAGGTAAGCATATCAAATTACGAATCTGTGGCTCTAAGACCCGATTTCTTAATCAGTGTAATCCTAGGATACTATACTGTTAGTTAGCTAGACACACAAATGGATTTCATAAACGCATCTGAC
>JAXCGZ010010069.1:27500-42500 GCA_037179515.1 Halocaridina rubra | reverse complement strand
TATTCAACGTAAAATACATTGACAATCATCCTTTCCAACTCCCAAACCAACTTTAAAAATCAGACAACTTATGCATATTGACATCTGGGATAATATTAAAAACAGACTGAAAATAAAATGCAGGAAAATATTTATTCTTTTCTTCCCGGCCCTACCTTTCCCCTCCTTGCATCATTCTTCTGATCCCATTTTCCATTCCACACGCCCTACCCGCAAAAAAAAAAAAAAAAAAAAAGACCCGTATCATCCACGACAATAATGAAATGTCAAGAATTAAAAGACAAAAACTAGAGAGAGGAAAAAAATTCCGAAAAGATTAAGTTCATCATGTCAGATGGGGTAAAAAAAAAAAATTCGCAAGCCGAGACGAGGGTACGAAGCTGGGTACGAGAAAAAAAAATAAAAAAATAAAAAAGGAGGGAAAGAAAGCACATGTTAAACATTAATAAAAGTATGTTTCTCACCGTGAAATTAACTATGTATAAAAATGTAGTTCTCATTACCTGAAAACTCGAAGCTACTCCATAATAAGTTCGTACGTTTTTATTACAAAACTTAAGTGTGTCCTCGCTCTCTCTCTCTCTCTCTCTCTCTCTCTCTCTCTCTCTCTCTCTCTCTCTCTCTCTCTCTCTCTCTCTCTCTCTCTCTCTCTCCCTACATATCTATCTATTTATCTATCTATCTGTATCTTGTCAAAAAGGTTGTAAATACTGAAGCTATATCAACACTGAATCTTTTCTAATACAGTTTTAACTTCATACAAGACGAGATGAAAATGCTCTCAAAGTCATGTGTGCCAACGTGCAGTTCCGTGAATAACGTAACCTGCTCTAAACTAGGATTTTATAGAATCTATAGATACCTCGGCAGCGAAGAGAAAAATGATCGGTGATTCTGGATGACGGTTTGCAACGATATATATATATATATATATATATATATATATATATATATATATATATATATATATATATATATATATATATATATATATATATATATATATATATATATATATATATATATATATATTTTTTTTTTTTTTTTCAAATGCCTTTTCTTTCTATTTAAGCAGGTTTTTTGTCAAGACTCCTGGTTATCTCCACCTAATATGCTTTTTAAAATCTATCTTCTGCAAAAGCAAATGGTTCAGAAGCTGCATTATTTTTATTACAATTAGTAATTACATGAAAATAGTTCTATATAATCATATTCAGAAGTCCACAAACATCAAGTTATGTGTCTTCTACATAAAACGCCCACAAATAATATCGCATATTTTTATAGAGTACTTCATATCATTACATTTTTCTTTTAAAATCGTGATCTAAGCTCTAATGTATATTTTGTGGGACATTTAAGCAACGGGCCAATATGCGCACGAAAACTTATGGGTTAATGTTGGATTTTGCCTTGCACCTACGTTATACAAAACGCCATTCTCGTTATTATTGTAGATTTATAAAGCTTAAACTTAATAATACACACAATTCATCCATACGTTAATCCCAGTGAAGGTGCCTTTGACTGGTTATTGTTATCACTGGGGAAAAGATTCGACACGAAGCTTAACCTTGGCTTTGTGGTTTTTCTATGTAGTATCTCCCACATCCATGAAGCTGTAAACTAAATTACCGTTACATTACATTATCTATTTGGAAATATATTTATATTAAAGAAGCAGAATTTAAGGACTAGGAGGTGCTTTTGCTCAAAGAAAGGCCCTTTAAAGAGCATGATATACCATTAGTATCACACCTTTTAAAGGATATTACTTGGGCTATTAATTGGGCTGTTAATCAACGAAAGTAAAACACAGTGCATATTTATTGGTTCAAGGTTCCACATAGCACAAATTCCAGAAAACACAACAATCAATTTTTGCGACAATATTATCACACCTAGCAAAACAGTAAAAAACCTAGGAATTCACTTTGATAACCACATGTTGTTTGATTCCCACATAGATAAGGTATGCAAAAAGGTTACAGGAACATTAATGTACTTATCACGTATAAAAGACAATTTTGAGACTACCACTCGAATAACTGTTGTTGAATCTCTAGCCCTAAGTCACATTAATTACTGCACAACTGTTTGGGGAGCTACCACTAAGACTCAGATAAAAAGAATACAGAAGCTTATTAATTTTGCAGCTCGAGTTGCCCTGGGAGGAATAAGAAAATATGACCACATCACACCAGCTCTCAATAAACTTGGGTGGCTGCGGGCAGAAAATAAGGTCGCTTATGCTATTTATGTTTTTGTATTCAAAATTTTGGACCATCATTATCCTAGCTGGCTATTTGATTTAAAAACAGTCAGGGATATAAGGGGAACCAACACAAGACAGAGCAGTGAGCTCTTTATTCACAGAACAAACACACAAGCAGGTTCAAAGATGATCACTATCAAAGGGCCAACACTCTGGAATAATATTCCAGAGCATCTTAAAAATGCATCCTCCTTCACAGCTTTCAAAGGCAAACTATATAGTTTTCTTTTGGACAAATAGTTGCTGCTCATTAAGAACTAATTATTCTCATTGTAAGGAAACAAATATGGAAATGATGCCGATAATAACGATCCTGTATCTAGTGGCATACTTACTACTTTATTATTAGCATTATTGTTAACATTTTTATTACAGCATTATTATTTTCTATGAAAGCTACATTTAATTTAACTATATGTCTAACCCTCTTATTTATTAGTTTAATTACATGTCTACTTATAAGTTACTATTAATGTTGAATAACCATTGTACAAAATGGAAATAAATGTTTGTTTGTTTGTTTGCTTGGCCCATTGAATGAGACTAACATCCATGACTGAAATTCGAGATCCCGTGATAGAGACTAGAAGCCACGCTATTCTTCCTAGAGTCAAGTTTTCAGCTAGGAGGGACTTCCGAAGACCTTCCGAAGTACAACCAAGACAAAACGGCCATAAAAGCCAACCCTCTGGACCTCATCTTTCTCCCCTAAAGGCCCCAATTCGTACCCTAAAACGTGTTGCTAGGTGAGGTAAGGAATAAGGGGGGGGGGACGGTCCTAGACATCATGTTTCTAAGTAGACGATACCGCTGTTGTTAGGGTTCTCCATGTTCTTCAACAAGTTCTTCTTTCGTTCTTTTTCGCTTCCTAGCTGACTGTTTTTGACAGTATTCCAGCTATGGCATTTTCTGCCTGCATATATATTAATTTATTCTCCATCTCCTGTTTCTCCTCTTCCTCTAAAAATCCCTCCATCTTCGCAACCCATTTCGGGAGCATACCACGTGGTCGCCCAAAACATGGCTGCTTGGAGAGGTAGAGAGCAAAAGTGAAAAGAGAGCAAGAGAATAGATGCCGATGGTTGGTAAATAGCACTGGTGCTTGGATTTTTTTCCTTTAAAGTGAGAGAAGGAACGGAGGAGAGTGGTAATGGAATAGATTGGAATACTAAAATTCTAAACTTCAGCATTTAATTTTCTCCAGAATTATTATTATTATTATTATTATTATTATTATTATTATTATTATTATTATTATTATTATTGTTTTGTTGTTGCAGTTCATGTTGTTTGTTAACTTGTAAAGTAGCATTGTAAGTAGCATTGACAATATGCTGTTAACTTCCAAAAATCCGAAAAGTTTGCCAAAACTCTATATCAGGTGTTTGAACAGGAAACTTAACCTGCTTCACGTATTATATAACTGAATATAGCGAATATTTTCTGTTATCCAGTAATTGTTATACTGTATTCAATTCTTAGTGACTTGCATTGATTAAATAAAAATGAATTGAAATATTTTACTAATATTTGATCTATACGTGGCCAAATGTAGATTGTAATGTTACCAATTGCATATATCATTTGGAGTGCCTGTGTGCGCATGTCCCCATGTACAGTTACTTGAATAATAAAAAAAAAATAGTTACGTACTTCTAGAGGTGAATTCAGTTCCGTTTTGCGTTTCTCTATTCTATTTTTTTTTTAATTTTCAAATACGGTCCTTCTAAATAAATAATATTTTCAATATGATTTCCATAATTTTCAATGCATAATTTGATGCGCTTTACAAAATTCAGGTGAACTCGATTGAATAGGTCTGCATAGTGAAATTTCCTATGTACCCAGACTTTGTGGACACCCTGTAGAATATTAGAACGCTCATAGGGAAAATTTTTCTGCTCAATACGTGTAAATAGGGGAGTGAACTGATGAACCTAGTGATCAATCCCAGAACATGCACGTGATGTCATATTTTAGGTGCTTCATCTAAGATTCAGGTAAAAAGCAAGTGTAAAATTTGGGGTTAAGGGTGGAGGCAGTAATCTTTAAAAGAATAAGATTTTTAAACTTAAGTTAGATTAATCAAATCAAATCAAATCAAAACATTTATTTCCATATTGTACAATGGTTATTCAACATTAATAGTAACTTATAAGTAGACATGTAATTAAACTAATAAATAAGAGGGTTAGACATATAGTTAAATTAAATGTAGCTTTCATAGAAAATAATAATGCTGTAATAAAAATGTTAACAATAATGTTAATAACAAAGTAGTAAGTATGCCACTAGATACAATGAGAATAATTAGTTCTTAATGAGCAGCAACTATTTGTCCAAAAGAAAACTATATAGTTTGCCTTTGAAAGCTGTGAAGGAGGATACATCAGGTTAGGTTAGGTTAGGTAAGGCAAGGTTAGCTTGACGTAACTTCACCTAACCGAACAATATATTCTGAGAGCAGATACTTCAACTGGGATGAACATACATCAGGTGCCTATTCTGGGATTGATACGAATTTCGATAGCTACCCTAAGCATCCAACATCTTTTTATGGGATAGTTAGGAAAGGGTACTGCCATTCCTTAGCAAGCCTGAGTGAAGTAATTTTCACAGTCTGAAAGATTACAAAAAGAAAACAAAACTTATGAACGTAAAACACAGTAGGAGAAAAAACGTTACTTTCGACTTAATAGAAAATCATCGCTATTATAAAATTTGGAAAGAATACAGGAGAGAGAGAGAGAGAGAGAGAGAGAGAGAGAGAGAGAGAGAGAGAGGCAGGTGTTTCATTATATAAAAAAATAAAATAAAGAAATAAAATTCCCTCATCTTCAAAAGGCTTAAGCTCCTTGATCTGTGTTCCCTCTTTTGAAGAAGAAGAAGAAGAAGAAGAAGAAGAAGAAGAAGAAGAAGAAGAAGAAGAAGATGAAGAAGAAGAAGAAGAAGAAGAAGAAGAAGAAGAGATGCTGTAACACGTAAGTCTTCCAATCTGGGTTAACTGCCGCGAACTTCCCGATCGATCTCAGACAAGGCAAGCGCTAAATCAGAGACTCTGAGGACGAACAGTCCTAAAATCTAAAAAGACTAAACGATCTTCAATAATAATAATAATAATAATAATAATAATAATAATAATAATAATAATAATAATAATAATAATAATAATTATAATAATATACATGGCCTCATTATCCTTTGTAAGGGAGGTGACCGAGCAAGAACCACGCATTCACCACGATCCACACATGCCTCATCTACTCCTCTTACCTCTTTGTTGGGTAAAGGGTTGTCAAATCCCCCCCTTCCACCCTGCTTGGGTCACCCACAAGGATATGCCACAGTGAGCCCCGACAGCCGCAGCTGGTTCACCCCCACCGCTTCATCACATACTACTACTACTACTACTACTACTACTACTACTACTACTACTACTAAAATAATAATAATAATAATAATAATAATAATAATAATAATAATAATAATAATAATAATAATACAGAAAAAAAAGAATGTGCGCTACTATACCTACAACACCACATGTTCCGTCACGGGGTGATTTTTGCGTACCCAGGATATGGTATCAGACAACTGGATCTAAATGCTCCGATGATTATGATAATTAACGCAATTACGCAGTAGTGCCTCGACGATACTCCCATCTCCCATTACGCCTCTGCCATATAATCTCCCACTATTATCTGACCATTACCTAGTGGATTATACAACAAGGGGAATTCACGCAGATGGAGTTTTTCCATACTCCCTTCGCAGAATTTTATGAATGTATTTACTTTGCGAGAATTCCGTCTGATTTATAGGTAATTATTAATGATCAGTTTTCAGTCTTCAGTACTCTTCACCATAATAAATCTGAAATCGATTAAGTAAACATCGAAATTAAGAGACGTAATTAAATTGTATGTTATAGCAAAAATTGAGGCCAGTCTTTCTTTGTTTAAACATATACTGATGCCTGATTTTTCATAAAAGCATATACAAGACATTTTTTCTCTGCTAATTTACTAATTTATATCTGCTTGCTTCCTAATCAATCTGTCTGTTAATCTCCCTCTCTTGATCACTTCCTGCATGTAGCGGTTTCTCTGTATTCTGAATAAAAAAAAAAATATATATATGTAATTCTTATGAGTGAAACTTTAATACTGATCTACGCAAAGCAGGGAGTGCCCGCATGCTCATGTCCCCTATGTAATGTTTTTGATTCTTATAAAATAATCTTGTATTCAGTTTTTTCACTCACATTTGCTTCTTCCCCCCCCCCATTTCCCTGAATATTCGACAGCATGAAATTTGATCGACAGATCACGAGAAGATCCAACACCTTTTTCCCCTCGTAAACGCTACCACTAAAAACATCAAACAATGCACACATGCTTTTTTCTCCGCGGTTTCCCTTGAATGTCATATCCGTCTCTTCTCGTTACCCCTCAAGTGTTAAGAACCCCTCTAACTTCCACCCTTATTTTTCCCTAGTCTTGACCTTTCCCCTCACTCTAGAATTCTAGTTTCTTCGCTACTAGAAAAAATCTCCCTTTCTACCTCTTCCTTTTCCTACTCCTTTTCTAGTAACGTAGGAGAGTTTTTTCCCCTTGGGCATTGAGGTAACTTTCCCTTCCAGAACCTGAGCTTTCCCTTCTTCCTAGTTTTCTGTCCTGGTCCTAGTGATGCTTCTTAGGGGGGAAAGAGGGGCTCGAATTTAAAATAATATAAATTAAAAATTCCCCTCGAAGTTTTTTCTAACACTCAGCAATCGTAAGTGCATAATTTCGAGCTTGCTATATTTCTTTTTTTTTTTTTTTTTTGGTTACTTTCAATTTAATTACCTAACAAACGTTTAGGCCATCATGGAACTTTTTTTTTTTTTTTTTTTTTTTTTAATACATACATATCTGTTGTTCTAACTTGAAACTTTATGACAGTGTCAGATTTGAGCTAAATCACAGAACAGGGGCTTAATGAATTCTATGGAGCATCTTCTGGGATGGGACAAGAGACAGAAGCTTCATATTGACAAACAAACACATTAGATTAACCAAACCTAACCATCCCTAACTTTAAACACCTGACTTTCGCCGCAAACCCAAAATAATCTAATTAGATTGAATAAAGTTACTTCATCTGGGATTGATATACATCGGGTGCCAATAAAAGGATTGATCCTCGTTTTTTTTCTGGGACTGAAACTTACCATGTAAAAGAAAGAAAAAAAGGATACAGACAAATAGTTGTATGACACTTGCATGTCAACAAATATTTCATAAAGAACTCCTAATAATTCTCTTTTCTTATTAATTATTTCACTGTTATCTACTATTTCCACTCCCCTCTCTTTCTCTTCCTGAAGATATTTTGTTACAACCCTTCAGAGAAACGAGGCCTCTTTCAATGAGTCCAATAATCTATCCTATCTATTTCCTTCTACTGATTAAAAATTTACCCTCGATTTATTTTCTCTAGTCAAATGCTTCCCCTTGATTCCCGCTTCCTGGTTGGAGTCCATCGCAGATTTTGAAATTCCAAAAACATTCCCGATATTCCCCCCCCCGCCTCAAAACTGCCTCGTTTACTCATGTTTTCCTCTTTCTTCCAACAATAATAAACAAGAGGTAGACACCCTTAAGGATTCCCCTTTTATAACCCTCAAGCACATCATCCTCAACGACAGATATCTCCCCTCAAAAAGTAGTGCTCTCTCTCTCTCTCTCTCTCTCTCTCTCTCTCTCTCTCTCTCTCTCTCTCTCTCTCCAAACGTCGCTTAGCTACAGTGAGGTAGAGAAGCGCGCCAGTCACCCCTACAAGCGGCCCCCATACGCAGTAGGTCAGGTTTATGTGCGTCGGTAGGTATGTGCGTATATGTGCGCATGTTGGAGGTCCGCAGACGCATAGGATGTAGGGGCGTATGGGAGGGGAGGCAAATATTGGTCGCCTAGCAACAGCGTCGCAGGAGGATAGAAAAGGAGGAAGAGGCGATGCAGGAGAACAATAATAATAATAATAATAATAATAATAATCCTTTATTCCAATGTACATTGGGTATTCAAATAAGATACATATATATTCCAGATAGACATCTGTGGTGTACGATATAGACATACTAGAACAAACAAATCATAAAGATGAGTGTATCATTAAAAATTACAAGTAAAATCTTCCTTTAAGAGTAACTTCTTAAGATTATATTTAAAAGTATACACTGAACCAGCATTTTTTAGTTCTCTGGGAAGCTGATTATATAAATGAGGTCCACGAATGTTTATATCTCTTGAGCCAATATCAGTTTTAGACCTTCGTACTAATAAATCTTCCCCTTGACGGGTAGTTAACCCGGTAACTGAGCTTACTGTAGACAAATTATACAAGCAATCAGGAAGATTGTTTCTTAGTATATTAAAAACAAAGAGAGAGAGAGAGAGAGAGAGAGAGAGAGAGAGAGAGAGAGAGAGAGAGAGAGAGAGAGAGAGAAGTGGAGCTTTCGAGAAACTAGTGAATAGACAGGGGATATAGTAGTATCATCCATAAAAACGGGGGAAGAATAGAAAATAACAGAGACTAGACTGAAGACGCACAAAAATGCGTGATTTTTTTTTTATTTATTCAGATAACTGTACATGGGGACATGTGCACATGGGCACTCCCAGTCATATTGCAGTTGATAACATTACAATATATGTGGTTATGTATAAATAACATACTAATAGAATTTGCAATTAATTTTAAATATCATAGCAAGTAATTAATAATAAAATATAGTGTAATAATTGAAGAGTACTTGAAGAGTAATCATTGTGACAATATTTTCAATAGCCCTTGTTGAGTGCTATCATTTAAATTACATTTCACTTTTCAACAGCGTGAGTTGGGGGATAAAATTAGGGGAAAAGCATGAGCCAGCAGGGCGTAAAAGGAGAATTAAGGCTATATTTAAATCGAATCGGAAGGGAAAAAAACCTGGAAGGCCCTATAATGATTTAAGATTAATACGTGGAAAACAATAGAGTGAACAAGACAAGAAACAAAGAAAATGTACAATACTATGGGAAGAAGAAGAAGAAGAAGAAGAAGAAGAAGATTAGGGGGAAAAGAGGAGGAGGAGGAGGAGGCACTTGGTAAACCGTAGTATCCCATAGACGAAGAAGGGAACGAAGGGTGTAGTCTTGTCGAAGGAGAAGGGACTTTCTGCCGCCTTTTCATCTACCTCCTCCTCCTCCTCCCTCCTCCTCCTTCATCCTTTCAACTTCCTTCTCCTCCTCCTTCTTTTATAACTAACATTCGGAGGCTGGCTTGGCGGGAAAAACCTTAGCAGTTTATTTCTTTATTCTCGTTTCATTCATCCGTCCTTTATATTCCACCATTTCCATGTGTTTACTTTCGCTTTTCTCTTATTATATTCTCTTCCATTTCCTCATCATTCCTTCCAGTATATATATATATATATATATATATATATATATATATATATATATATATATATATATATATATATATATATATATATATATATATATATATATATATATATATATATATATATATATATATATATATATATATATATATATATATATATATATATATATATATATATATATATATATATATGCTGACGAAGAAATAGTTACGCAAAACCTTAACCTAACCTAACCAAATTAGCCTAACCTAATCAACAAAGTTGTACAAATTCTTTTGCTCTCATACTGATTGCCTGAAATGGGGCCTACGATCCAATTCTATATAAGCTGGGCCAACTTTTATACAAATTTCAACGAATACTACCATTCAATAATAATAATAATAATAATAATAATAATAATAATAATAATAATAATAATAATAATAATAATAATAATAAACCTTTATTTCCATTATACAATGGGTATTCGTCAGCCGGGGCAGGCCCCAACCCCCCACTGTGGTGCCCAACCACAGCAGTAACCTGCCAGTAAACAGCTTAAACTCTCGGTCTTGAACGGGAACCGATCTGTCGACCTCGTGAATGCAAAGCCAGCGCGTTACCACTGTACTAGCCAGTGTTTGAACATTGTTAATGCAACCGGTTTCCGGTTTTACGTCACGGACTCCCTTATCAACCAAGGGCTAGGACGGTTGCCTTCTTGCGAAGGACTTGTTTTGGCAGATGTAATCCTTACGCTGAGTGCATGCCTTTGCTAACCTCAGACCGTGACAAAGGCATGCACTCAGCGTAAGGATTACATCTGCCAAAACAAGTCCTTCGCAAGAAGGCAACAAGAGTGGCAAAAAGGCTTTTCTAAAATACCTTTATATCAGACTCGCAAACCCACCACTTAATTACCATCGTACCTATCTTAATCCATCAAAATAGTTTTATTTTATTTTTTTTTTATTTTCAACGCATAGATCGTCTAGACATATGAGTAAAATCACGTGTGTAGAGCATACACCAAAGAAGAAACATCTTTATAGAGTACCTTATAAGGCACAAGCCATACTTTTTATAATGCATTTCTCTCTATCATCACAAGATGAATTCTAAAAAAAGAAAAAAAATATACATTGTCTAATACACTGAAATAACTCAATAATCTTTAGTCCCTTCATATCCACATGAAAACAATACAGCAGAAGGTCTTTTAGACCTAAATAGGGCTGCCTTGGACAGCTCGATGTTAAGTCTTCGTTCAGTTACGGATGCTTTTCTATGCCTTCATCTACAAACTATATATTCATTGCACATTTCCTACAATCCCTTCGCATCTGACAAGTCATAATACTTCCAATGTTTGTTTTTCTTTGCTTTATGTTTCTTCGTGTCCATCTCTGATGAGGGCAATTTTCTTAGCCTGTCCTAGTGTCACACTCATAGAGAAAAAAAAAAAAAAAAAAAAAAAAAAAAAAAAAAGGACAGTCACACACTGCAGAACAGAACCATTCCCAGCTCCCCAACAAAAATACCGCCTAAACTGCATTGGTCCTTGAGAGTAGGATCCAGATTTTAGCCTTTATTCTCTTAATAATATATTTTGCCATATTCCAGACAGTTTGACGGGAGGGAATTAAGGCTGGATGCCCTTCCTAACGACCGCGCTGCGCTCAAGCACTTTCCGAGTCTAACGAGCTAACCACTTTCATAATAATAATAATAATAATAATAATAATAATAATAATAATAATAACAATAATAATAACAATAATAATAATAATAATAATAATAATATATAATAATAATAATAATAATAATAATATTATTATTATTATTATTATTATTATTATTATTTTCATTATTATTATTATCTTGATTATTATTATAAAAAATGTTTTCCACAAATTATACATTATACTCGACATCATTTTTTTATTAATCAAATAACTGTACATGTGCAGATGGGCACTCCAAGTAATATTGATTAGTTAAGCATTTTAAAATATCATAGCAAGTGATTCAGAATATAATATAGTGTAGCAATTGATTGATGGCAGAAGAGCACTCTGCGATTATTAATGAAGAGTGCTATCATTTAAGTCAAATCTCCACTTTACCACAAAAACACTACAGAAAATTTGTAGCAGATATAATATAACAATTTTCAGATTAGAGTAATAAGTAGGTGCATATACATATACATATACATTCATGCACATGTAGCTATATATACGCATGCATGTACTCATATATAAACAACTAGATGAACAATAGAAATGACACTGGGGCTTCATAATCATACATATGAGAGAGAGAGAGAGAGAGAGAGAGAGAGAGAGAGAGAGAGAGGAGAGAGAGAGAGAGAGAGAGAGAGACTTATTCATTTCAGCAAAAGGAGTTATTAGTCTTTTCCACCAATATATATGCATGCATACATTTAGTGCGTATTCTTTGCAAAATAATATACACGACTGTGTCCAAGGCCTCTCAGGAAGCTGGTTACCTCTTCGTTCAACGATAATTGATACGTTAAACTTTCATTGCCATATCAGAGGAGGTATCATCATATACAAATAAATTAAGAATTATGTACGTCCTTTGTGAAAAAAAAAAATAAATAAAATACATTCATTGGATACGTCCATTACTTGAAGGTTCAGTGACTTCGAAACAAGCAATTGAAAGAGCGTCATGCGCACTAACTTTTAATCCTCCAGATCCACCCTTCGATTGCACAGTGAACACAGAGCGTCTGGCTCGCACCCTTATGTCCAGCGTTTGACCATTCAGGGTGGCTTGTATAAATTCTTGTCACTAGGGCTACTTATGAATGTCATTCCCGGTGTAGCATTATCCATATACTTATTTTTTTTTTTTTTTTTTTGCAGTAAGTTCTCATACGAATAGGGTATGGGAAACACGAGTTGAAGATGGAAGATAAGGACTGAATGCCCTTACTAACGTCCAGAGGTGGAATTGAACCCCTATTCGTCAGGCTCGTTTTTTAATTAATTTATTTTTTTTACAATAAGTTTCCATACGAATTGGGATGGGAAACACGAGTTGAAGATGGAGGATAAAGGCTGAATGCCCTTACTAACGACCAGAGGTGGAATTGAACCCCTATTTGTCAGGCTCATTTTTTTTTTTAAATACGATAAGTTCCCATACGAATAGGGATGGGAGACACGAGTTGAAGATGGAGGATCAAGACTGAATGCCCTTACTAACGACCAGTGGTGGAATTGAACCCGTATTAGTCAAGCTCGCCACTTTCCAACTCGCGCACGCTACCACTGATGGAAGAAAATCTATAAGAGATCTGGCTTCGATAAGAACATAGATCCCTATCCTACAGCTTTCACCTAAAAGCAATATATGAAAGCACAGTTCAAGTACATAAAAGCCTTAAATTTTGAGAGTATCTTTTTTGCAAAGTATTGCGAACTCCCATAGAATAACCAGACAAGTAATCCTTCTGACTACAAGTAACTGATTGCTTCCTTTTACTTTATACACTTAAGCATACTTATGTATATTTTTTTTACAGTAATATTAATTTTCTTAACTATTACAGTGAAATTAGAAATATATGATGTGTTGTAAATATTGTAACAAAAACAAAGCAAGTTAAATATAAGATTGATTCTTTCCTTAGAGCTGTCTCACTGTGTATTTCAAATGTTTTGTAAATATCTAAGTCTCATTAATTGTTCTAATATGGAAATCTAGTAATGTCGCTGGTATACAGTACTTGCATTGCTGAAATGTTAAAAGTTTTTACACGAATACTGTATAAAGGTTCTTTAATTTGGACTGTCAGTGCACATTACTACATTCCCAATGCCTTTAAAATCTTCTGAAAAGTGAGTGTGAATGACAAATTTTTATCACTGGTAGAGTAGTCGAATGTATCCAATCATGAAAATGATTCTAGGTCCTTTTCGTCTTTGTACTTTGAGAAGGTGACCAGTTTAGGTCACGAAAGTAATAACTACTTTATATATATATATATATATATATATATATATATATATATATATATATATATATATATATATATATATATATATATATATATATATATATATATATATATATATATATATATATATATATTATCGTTGTTTTATTTAATGGGCTTTTCCTACCATATATATATGCAATCTAGTAAATTTTCCACTTACCCTTGGTCTCACTCCTCAAACACTTGTCTCACGTTTGTCAACCTGCGTCACCATCATCTCTTCCGTTTCCTCCGCCTTCAATATTACCTTTTAACCCACAAACCTCATTTGCTTATCCTTGGTGTTCTTTAAAGGGCAAGCGGAAGATAATCACCCCACATCATCTTTGCCATTCTTTTAATAGATTTCTTTTCTGTTACAGTATGATACCCATTGTTATTGTTTTAGATTCTCCACTCAAGGATGAGTGGAACGGGTCATGGAGGACCCGTGGGGCGGTCGTCAACCTGCACAGGCCCCACCCCACCACTGTGGTGACAAGCCACAGAAGTAACCTCCCCAGTAAACAGCTTAAACTCTCTTGCCTGGACGAGGCGCGATCTCTCGGCCTCGCGAATGCGAGGCCAGCGCGTTACCACTGTACTAGGCCGGAGGCTAACGTATGATACCCATTCTTCGTGACTTGCAGGTTGAGTTCATTGGACTTCCTGAGTCTAGGCCAGTGGTTTTCCTTCAGTTACGGTTCTTTTTCTATGCCTACATCAACACCGAATATTCTCGGATATTCGTTACACATCTTTTATTATCCCCTCACATCTGACAAGTCACACCACTCCCCATCTCTATTTCTCTTTATTTTAGGTTTTCTTCGTGCCCAGGCCCGAGGAGGTCAGTTCTGTTTTTTTTTTTTTTTTTTTTTAGCCAGTCCTGGTGTCATAATCATAAAAAAAATCTGGGAGTATCTGTGGTTACATGTCCCCAAGAAATGCTTTAGATCCAAATGAAAATAAAAGAAAAACAATGCTAGACTACCTAGCATATATACCATAATCGATGACCTGGACAGATGCACTTTGAAAGTTTGACGGCCTAACTGACAATGATTACCACCTTTGGATTGGCTGGTTTGGATATTCCACCTAGAGGTGGACCGGGTCATGGTGGACCCGTAATTTCCCTTTGGATTCCATACATATTCTTCTTATCCCCAGTCGATTCTGGAGAAGTTCTTTTTTTTATTATTATTAATCAAATAACTGTACATGGGGTCATGTGCACACGGTCACTAAGAGTGATATGCAATTGCTTGCATTACAGTCTATATTTGGCCA
>JAXCGZ010010069.1:5000-22500 GCA_037179515.1 Halocaridina rubra | reverse complement strand
GGATCAATATTTAAGTTAATACATTTACTTAAAAGAATTTCATGGTTTACACTGTCGAAGGCTTTTGATAAGTCCAACAAAACTAGCAAAGATATTTTTTTCATATCTATATTATTATATATACTATTCGTAACTTTAAGCAGTGCAGTTTCCGTCGAGAGTTTTGGTCTGAAACCATGTTGGCTAATCGTTAGTAGTCTATTTGATTCTAAATATGACATAAGTTGGCATGCAACAATTTTTTCTAATATTTTAGAGAAAATGGGTAGCAGGGAAATGGGACGATAGTTTGTCACATCTTCTCTGTCCCCCTTTTTATGCAGAGGTATTACATGTGCTATTTTCCAAGAGTCAGGAAACTTTTTAGTAACAATGGAAGTGTTCATAATAGTTAGAATATAGGATGCAATCACGGGTAGAGCATCTTTGATGAACTGAAATGGTATACCATCTGAACCATAAGAGCCAGAGTTTCTTAGGCTCTTTATGGTAAGAATTAGGGTAGCACAATCGATAGGAATAAGCTTGAAGTACTCTCTTGTGTTTTCATTGGAAGAATTGTCATTTAAGTAATTACTCATATTCACTGAGTTGATGTTTTCTTGAGTTTTTTCATATGTATTTTTGCCAACGTTAGCAAAATAGTTATTAAAGTTTTCTGCTTTGTCTTTCAACTCCGTAATATTTTCATAACTTTCTGAGGTACTCTTTTCATTTGGTTTCATGCTTCTTATCACTTTCCATGTTGCTGCTGTATCATGTCTAGAGTCATTAAATTGTTTTTTGTAAAAGTCTTTTTTACTTACACTGATGAGAGATCTGACACGTTTCTTTTCTGTTTTATAACGTTCTCGGAGAGTCATATCATATCTATTCATTTTAGCTCTTTTTGTATTTGATTTTTGATTTGCATTGCCTCTTTGATGTCATTAGTTAGCCAGGGGGCTGAGGGGCGGGTTATTTTTCTTGTTACAATGGGTGCACAACTATCTAAGCATTCAAGGAAGACTTTTGTTAGAATCTCAACCTGCAAATCGACGTTATCTGTGTATTTAATTCTATTAAGTGCATTTGTGTTGTTGATTAATGTTTCACAAAAGATATCAGGGGAGTAATTTTTTAGACACCGGAATGTCTTGAGGAGAGGCTTCCTTTTCGGCTTGTTTATGTTTAGCATAGCAATGTTCAGCTCGTGGTCTGCAATTGGGCAGGGAACTACGTCCCAATAGAGTATACTTTCCACTTTATTTGTTATTATCAGATCTATAAGAGTCCTAGAATTGGGGGTTAGGCGGGTCGGCTTTGTCACTATTTGTGTTAACTTCACAGTGTTGATCACCCTTTTCATTTTGTTATCTGCTGAGAGCAAGTCATCATTAAAATCACCAAGTATGTATATGGGTGACGCACACAGATATTTCTGAATGTTTCTAGTAGATGATTGAATGAACTGGTAGGTGCTTTAGGGTGACGGTAAACACACCCTACAATGAAAGATGGAAGTTTCTGATACTGCACAGTGATCCATAAATCTTCGAGCTCCTCAGTTTTTTCTAAACCTGTGGCTATTTCTGATGCACTAAGATAATTTCTAACATAAATGAGAATAATTAGTTCTTAATGAGCAGCAACTATTTGTCCAAAAGAAAACTATATAGTTTGCCTTTGAAAGCTGTGAAGGAGGATGCATTTTTAAGATGCTCTGGAATATTATTCCAGAGTGTTGGCCCTTTGATAGTGATCATCTTTGAACCTGCTTCTGTGTTTGATTTGTGAATAAAGAGCTCACTGCTCTGTCTTGTGTTGGTTCCCCTTATATCCCTGACTGATTTTAAATCAAATAGCCAGCTAGGATAATGATGGTCCAAAATTTTGAATACAAAAACATAAATAGCATAAGCGACCTTATTTTCTGCCCGCAGCCACCCAAGTTTATTGAGAGCTGGTGTGATGTGATCATATTTTCTTATTCTGCCCAGGGCAACTCTCTCTCTCTCTTTAAATCCACCTCTTCGTTCACTTATTTATCACTTTGTTTATTTGCTTTGTAATCATTAATCTATTTATTTACTTCGCATTTATACATACCTCTGTTTATTGAGAAATGTACAATTCCTACACTAATTTGCAAATTCATTACTTTTATTTACATATGTTTGTGCCCTTGGCTATCTGTAGGCAATGTTTGACTATGCAACTGTCATTACGTAACTTCGCTAAATCTTGAAATTACCCTAAATTTTCTGAAACTAAGTGATGTGACAGTGACTATAATATGTGTCTGACCCTAACCTGGTATTGAAAATTGAATGATTTTACGCACTGAATGTCACAAAAACATCATCCTATGACCCAGGACTCATCCAGACAAATGCCACTTTTCCCTGCTTCGTTTTCAGTGGTTTTTATGAAAAAAAAAAAAAATAAAAAAAATAAAATATATATATATATATATATATATATATATATATATATATATATATATATATATATATATATATATATATATATATATATATATATATATATATATATATATTTTATTTTTTTTTTGGGGGGGCATTACTTCATTACATAAAAAAATAACTTAAAGTTGAATTTAGTTATACAAGGATGGATATTTGAAATATACCAACTCGCTTAATGGTCCTCTGCTAGTTTCTTTATTTCCCTGTGACTGTGCGCATATATTTTCATCACATATTTTACATTAAGCTGCGCACACACATATATGCATAATTTTAGCAATGTTCATGATGTTTTATAGTATATTATGTATGCATACCACTAACTCGCATAAGCACGACCCACCCATGAATGGGGCACGCCCAGATTTACATGACAGAGCAATCAACTTGTGTATATATATAAAAAAATATAATAAAAAAAAATTACATCACGTTTATTTGCACGTTACCTTTGGTAATTTGAAGTCTTTCAAATGTACAACGAATAATAATAATAATAATAACCTAGGTTCGAGTCCCGGTCGGGGTAAAAAATAATTCATGGTTTCACATATGTATATGTGCTTATTTGGTAATTTCATGGCCCGAATGAGATTGGGAATTGAATTAAATGCTAAAATGAAGCCACGAGTGAGGTTGGGGAATCTGTAATATGAACATAGTGGCATTCAGTTAGAATGCGTTCATTCCTAAGTATAGCAGATATAAGCTATAAGGTTGGATTTCTTTTAACCTTCTGTGGTGTAGTGGTAGCGCCTTGACTTAGTTATCATAAGTCCTAGGTTCGAGTCCCGGTCGGGGTAAAAAAATTATTCATGTTTTCACATATGTAATGTGCTTATCTGGTAATTATATATATATATATATATATATATATATATATATATATATATATATATATATATATATATATATATATATATATATATATATATATATATATATATATATAACCTTCCCCAGCAGTGTATACACAATCCCCCAGCCTCAGTTTATATCGCATTCCATGTGTCCCATCTCCCTACCCATTACCCAACGCGTCCCCTCTCCTAGGGACTACCTCTGGCTGGTCCTAATGCATGGGCGACAGATGCCAACGAAGATATAAATAGAAGCCAGTTCTAAAATGCCCAGTCGCTGTTGCTACAGTCCATTGGATGCTCAGAAACAGCTGATGTAGTTCGAAGGACATTGAACTCCTCTTACTCGTTCCCTACTCCCCGACCCCTCCCCTTCCTTCTCCCTCATCTTTTCTCTATGTTGTACTTCCTATCCAGTTGCTTCATTCATGTCTCTCCTTTTCTTCTTCTTTTCTTTGCTCCATCCTCTCCAATCGCTTTCAATATTTCCACTCTTTTTCTCTCTCATCTTCAGCAGCTTCTTGTCTTATTCTCCTCTTCTTTCATTTTTTTTTCGTGTACTGCATCTCCTCCAACTTTATCCATCCATATTCCTCCTCCGATTCTCCGTCATTATTTTCTTATTCTGCGGTTTCCATTCCTATATACTGTTCTATTTTTTTTTCTTTTTTTCTGTGTTCTCGTTATTCAACGATTTCGTATGCTGGTCCATGTTTGCATCTTCATCACCTCAGCAAAGTTCATTTTCTCAAATTTCCAATTCTTGTCGCCTAACGTTAAACTTGTAATTTTCTGTCTAAACAATAAAACCATATGCCATATATTCTAGAAGCACTAGTTTTCTCATTAATTTACCAGTATTTATTTGCATTAGCATTAGGGGCCAAAGTAAATCAAGTACGTTAAATACCCACTTCACTAGTCTACTGAAGAGTTTACAGGAATTCGCTAGAATTTTGCAACTAAGAACTCATAGCATTTACTGTAATAAAACAATACAACTTATACTCTCCTTGAGACTATTTTGATGGAAAAAAAAAATATATTACCTATTACAAAATGAGAAAAAATATTTATAATAAAATGCCTTTGTGTACTTCAGGTAAATTTTAACTAATTTGTTTTCTACCATCGAATTTCAACGGTAGCTATTATTATATAACATAATTCCCACGAAGTTGGGTTACATAATGTAAATGTAAGAATCCTGTACATCACGTGACTTCGCGCTATAATATCGTAGTGGAGAGAGAGAGAGAGAGAGAGAGAGAGAGAGAGAGAGAGAGAGAGAGAGAGAGAGAGAGAGAGAGAGAGAGAGAGAGAGAGAGAGAGAGAGAGCTCTTGTATATTGCTATGGTTGGCATGAGTTCCTTTATATGCGGGTGAACAAGTTACACAACTAGTCAGAATTGGGGAGTACAAAACCTGCTAATGATACTTATTGCAAGGCGAGAGTATGAGATCGTCAGGAGACTGCGAGGTAGTAAGAAACCTTTAGAAATATTCGATTTTTATTGAATAAATTTGTCTCATTTAATCTCTGGTTTTCTTGGTTCAATTATCTCAAGAACCCAAACAGGAGAAACTGTCACCATTTCAACGAAATTATAGATGCAATACTAATGAAATTTCTAATGTGATATCATCTCTCAGACAATAAAATACTGAACAACAGCATGGTACTGCTGAAAGGGAAAGATTATTTTTACTTTTCTTTCCCATTAATATGAGAACATAGACACTAACCAGTATCAAAGCCTCAATATTAATCCCACACATCTTAATGGGATGCACTCGAACTCTCCTAAGTTGGCATAAGCTATCTATCACCAGAAGGGAATCCGCTATCCTCTCCTCCTTATTCCCAATTGTCCTTTTTTAAACAAAGTTGTAGATACTACGTTTAGAGAGAATTTGAAACCTTCTGGGTACGAACTACCAAGCAATAGAGCAAAAATTGTTTCTTTACTTATTGTTTAAACTGCCCTCTGGAAAATTGCCCCTTGGACAAGTGCCTCACGACACCTACTCCTTGAACAACTGCCCCTGGGACTATTATCCCCAAAACAAGTACTTTTATTTATCATATTAATAATTGTATACTTTACTTTTTTCTTTGTTTTCTTCAAGGTTGGGTTGGGCTAGGTTGGGTTATGTTGAGTTAGGTTTGGTTTGGTTAGGTTAAATCAAGTAAAAATATCATGCTCATAATGATATATGCTCTTTTTTGTCATCTTCAAGGTTAGGTAAGTTTAGATTAGATTAGGTTAGGTTAAGTAACAACACCACAGATAACGAAAAAAGAAGAATATACTGTTATAGTTATGATAAATAAAAGTACTTGTATTAGGGGAACTGTCCTTAGGGGCAAATATCCTATGGGTGATTGTCTATAGGGCATTTGTCACTGGGCAGTTATCAATACAATTTTCCCTAGGGCAGTTGTCCTATCATAGTGCTGGACTTGGAATCGCCAATATACTATTGGGATACAAATGTACAGAGGCATAAATCAAAACGGTGATAACAACTAGAGAGAGAGAGAGAGAGAGAGAGAGAGAGAGAGAGAGAGAGAGAGAGAGAGAGAGAGAGAGGAGAGAGAGAGAGAGAGAGAGAGAGAGAGAGGCATAATACCACTTCAAAATTGTACCGGTAAGACAAAGTGGAGGAGAGTGCGTCGCTAAAGTGCATCCTATGTACAGTCTTTTTTTAAGTATAGGCCTCTATACAGTTTAGAGAGAGAGAGAGAGAGAGAGAGAGAGAGAGAGAGAGAGAGAGAGAGAGAGAGAGAGAGAGAGAGAGAGAGAGAGAGAGGAGAGAGAGAGAGAGAATATGTCGGTCTCTTAAAGGCGTTACTTTTCAATGGCCAGCCTCTTCTTGAGGGCTGCATGGTACTGAAGAGGAAAAAGAGAAGAGGACGAAGAATGGAAAGGTAGGAAAAATTAAAAAAAAAGGAAAAAACTGCGAAGAGTGAAAAATAAGGTGAAAGAATATGGCTAAAATGGATTAAAAGAAAAAAATGGAGTAAATAAAAAAATAATACAAAAACAAAAGTATGTAAAAAAGCTAGCTAAAAGCTTTAAAATAATTTAAGAAATGCGAAATTACATAAAAACACACAAATGTCGGCTCACACACACACACACACACACACACACATAAACACACACACACACACACGTGCATACAATCGCAATTTTCAACGGTTTCAAGGCGCTCAGCCTTGATATATTCTTTCTAGTCGTTAAACCTCCATATATATTTTTTACTATCTGAGATATGTAATTTATTACCCTCTGTATCGCCTTTCGTCACTTTCTCAGATATAATTCCCCTTTAAAATTCTCTGACCCGTACTTTTATGACACACACACACACACTCACACACATACATACACAGACACACACACACACACACACTGACCGTACCAAAAAAAAAAAAAACACTTAAAGCTTAAACCATAAAATATATTAATGACATGACTTAAAGAGGGATACCTTCTACACTCGTTTTAGGTCTTAAAAATTTTCTCTTTTCTTCTTATACGTCTATTACAAAGTAAGATTTCATTGCAATAGTAATTTGTAGTGTGCAAACGTTTCAATTTTTTTAAAATTTCTAAACGCTTCTTATTTTTAAACGTTTTCTTATATGAACTTTACTTCAGTAGTAAGAAACTACCAATTTATTGTCATGATGATTTATTTTGAAATTGAATTTTTATTATTTTTTTATTTCATTTTGCAATTATTATTATTATTATTATTATTATTATTATTATTATTATTATTATTATTATTATTATAATTATTATTATTATTATTATTATTATTATTATTTTTATTATTATTATTATTATTATTATTATTAATAAGTAGTCACCGTGGCTCAAGCGGTAGCGTCCGCGACTTTGAAGCGTCAGGTCGAGGGTTCGTGCCCCGTCAAGGTCTGAGGTTAGCAAGGGCATGCACTCAGGATAACGATTACATTTACCAAAACAAGTCCTTCGCAAGAAGGCAACCGTCCTAGCCCTTGGTAGGGGAGTCCGTGACGTAATACCGGTAATTATATTATTATTATAATTATTATTATTATTATTATTATTATCATTATTAATATTATTATTATTATTATTATTATTATTATTATTATCATTATTAATTTCAAGAAATAGTTTTAGTTATACGCTCATGGAACACTGTGTTCTGATACTGATCTCTTGTCATCTAAAGCTTTATAAATTATCGCTGTCAATATTATTTTTTACTGGACTCTTTGTGTACTAATGGACTTTTTTTCATTGTCAATATTCGTCGAATGACGTTTCTGAATCTGTATCGTGCAGCTTTTACCTAATAAGTTGTCGACAACGTTTGTCGATGGTCGGTAACATTTTTCTTTATTTGAAACATGTGTCGAACACTGGAACTTCAACCAAAATATGTTTTGAAAGAATGGTTAATGAGGAGTTTGTTAAAAGCAGGTGTATTGCATATATTTGTACTTAGATGTATATAAGTCAATTGGAAATGCTAAGTTCTTTGACACGTTTACGACGTATATTTTATATTCATTTATAAAATATCAGCTCCATGGATTTAGTTCCTATTTATCCAAAATACGCAATTGCTTTACATTTGCTTCATTTAGCTAGCCTTGGGTAGAGGAGGACAATTAGGCTAATTGTGTTCACTGAGCAATGGTGAATTGGGGAGGGGCGTAAAACGGAGATTGATGGTTGTAGTGGTGACCCTCCGTCTGCGTATCATCAGTAGTTAATCCAGTTCTCCCTCTTATCAACCTCTGTGGTTCAGAGGGCTAATCTGTGGAGCTCTAGACACAATTATCGGGTTCGATTCCCGACATGGCAGGGAGATTACTTAGAAACATGCAATTGCATTGCATTGCTAGTACAGTGGTAACGCGCTGGCTTCGCATTCACGAGGTCGAGAGATCGGTTCCCGTCCAAGACCGAGAGTTTAAGCTGTTTACTGGAAGGAACTGCTGTGGTTGGACACCACAGTGGGGGGGGGGGCTTGCCCTGGCTGACGAATACCCATTGTATTGAAATGGAAAGAAAGTTTGTTAAATAAAGTTTGTTGTGCTAGCCTTGGCTGTTTAGAAGGAGAATTAAATGTGTTCACTGATCAGCGATGGGTTGGGGAGGGGGGTAAAACGGGGATTAATTGTGGCAGTGGTGGCCTTCCGTCTGTGCATCATCAGTAGATAATCCAGTTATCCCTCTTCTCAACCTCTGTGGTCCAGTGGGCTAAGCTGTGGTGCTCTAGACTAGAGTTCCCAGGATCGATTCCCGACAAGGAAGGGAGATTAATGTAAGACATTTAAAAACGCACAATTACATTACATGTCTTTCATCTAGCTACGCTAGCCTTGGGTGTTAAGGAGAAAAATTAATTGTGGTCACTGCCTAATGGTGGGTTGGGGAGGGGGTAATAGGAGATTAATAGTCGAAATGTCGGCCTTTGTCTGTGCATCATCAGTAGATGATCCAGTTCTCCCACTTTTCAACCTCTCTAGTTCAATGGGCTAAGTTGTGGTGCTTTAGATTAGAGATCCCAGGTTTGATTCCCAACAAGGAAGGAAGATCATTTGATAAGAATGATATTATCATAATTAACATTATCATTATTATAGCTATTATTATTATTATTATTATTATTATTATTATTATTATTATTATTATTATTATTATTATCATCATCATCATTATTATTATTATTATTATAATTATTATTATTATTATTATTATTATTATTATTATTATTATTATTATTTATTTATTTATTTATTTATATATTAATCTATTTATTTGCAACAAGAGTTTTCATACTGGCCAGATAATCAATCATCTAAAAATGGTGGTTGATGAGAAGAAAAAAAAAATCATTTTGGTTAAATATTGAAAAAAAAAGAAAAGATGTCTAAATTTTTTTTTACACCAGAGCTCATCATGAACTAACAAAATCTGGCATACAGACTTATCCCATTAAAAGAGGTTAAGACGCTAATCCAATGTTCAACCTGAGAACATCATTATTTCTCAGAATATATCCAAGGATTACATTCACCTTAAAATATATCTCAGTATATTTACAATTATTTCGTTTATATCCAAGGCTTAGCCTCACCTGTTGCTTTATCCAAGGATTATCTTTTACTGTATTCCTTAGACGTCGTATGTTTTCCTGCCCTTTCTTAATATCCTCAAATTTCTGAAGATTTTTTCCGATGTGGAAAGTGCGTTTTAGAACCTTGCTCGGAATTTCCCAAGGATTTAAGAAACGCCTAGTTTTCCTTAGTTACAAAATCCTTGAGTGAATATCATTACTGATTCCTTCATTTTTTAGTAACACTTCAACCACTCCGAATATTCTTGGATATTCATTACGCATGCCTTATTATCCTTTCACACCTGACAAGGCACAATACTCCCCATCTCTGTTTCTCTCTGTTTTCTTCGTGCCCAGGCCCGATGAGGGTAGATTTATTTTTTTGGCCCGTCCTGGTGTAAAAAAAAAAAAACCTAGACAATCATTCACTGACAATATCCTTATCATTCTTTTCAACAAGTTTGTGTTTGAGAGGGAGAGGTGACCTTTTAACAAGATAAATCATATACAAGTCTCTTGCACACAAACAAAGCACATTTTTCTAGTAAATGTATAAAAGGAACATATTTGTAGTTCCCTACTTGATTTGAGCATAGACCATGAGAACAAATATTAAAGCTAACCAACACATAAAATTTGCTCGTTTGGAAACCTGTTGAGTGCTTGACTCAAAGACCCCATGGGAACAAAAGTTCAAATTCCTTGGTAAAAATTTCTTTGTTATATGCGACGAGAAGGGTAGTGATTCCACGGATCACAGGTAAGGAGAACTAACATCAGAAATGTACATTAATTTCCTTAAAGAACAGACTCTTTAATGCGAACATAAAAGGAAAATACACATCCAAGCAGGAAATCATATAAAAGAGAACATGTTTACAGAAACCATCAATTTACAACTGCTTAAGAGAATTCGTATACCCTGTACAAGGTTATCAAGTCCCGAAGTGTGTGTCAAACATGACACTTAATGCCCAAAATAATTTTTCATGAATCACTTCTCTTAACAACCATCTGTACTCATAAGAATAATTGCTTTATCACACAAGCTCTATCAGACTGATTAAACACTGAAGGAGCTCCTTCATCAAATGATTCCGAAAATGTAGATAAAAACACTAATTATGATGTTAATTTTACACCAATTCAACGGTGAAATCACAGTGAAAGGAAATGAACATGATCAAGAAGGCATTCAAAATATTGTGATATTTCCTAAACTGCCTATATATATATATATATATATATATATATATATATATATATATATATATATATATATATATATATATATATATATATATATGTATGTATATATATATATATATATATATATATATATATATATATATATATATATATATATATATATATATATATATATATATGTATATATATATATATATATATATATATATATATATATATATATATATATATATATATATATATATATATATATATATATATATATATATATATATATATATATATATATATATATATATATATATATATATATATATATTACGAACACACAGGTCCGTGATAAACTTTACGTTAATGTTAATTAGTTTTATAATATCGCTTCACTTTGTAAAATGATGAACATTGTGTCAAAAGTATGCCTGCTTTCATATTGCTCAGTCTGATGAATTTTTGAGTAAGAAAACCTTTTTAAGAACTACACATCTGGAATGAAAATATATGCTAAAAATAATTTCAAAGATAATGGTGACATTAAATACAATAATAATAATAATAATAATAATAATAATAATAATAATAATAATAATAATAATAATAATAATAATAATAATAATAATAATAATAATAAATTATTCATCCATTTACCTTGGCTGTTTCCCCCTTTAATTGGGGGGTAGCCGACATCAAGAAAGGAAAACAAATAGGGGGATTACTTTGCTCTATGGGCAATGACGAGGGAGCTAGCGACCGTTCAGATGGCACTGCTGGAGTGCCACAGCCCATCCTCCCGGCTCTTCCACAACCTGTGTCGCTTCACAACTGCCAGCTCCTCCTACTGCCCCTACCACAGGGCTACCTCTGTAAGATGCAGCCCCATGGTAACAGCAGATGCCCATCAGAGCCGCGTCACAATCGCTTGCAACTCATTCCTATTCCTAGCACGCTCGCTTGCTTCCCTCACATCCATCCTCCTATGATTCAGGGCTCTCCTTACTTCATCCATCCTTCCAAACCTAGGCCTCCCTCTAGCATTTCTTCCATCAACTCTCGCATTCATCACCTTTTTCAGCAGCCTTTCATCATCCACCCTTTCCACATGGCCAAACCATCTCAGAACATTCATATCTACTTTGGCTGCAATTTCTCTCCTCACACCCGTTCTTGCTCTCACCAATTCATTCCTAACCCTATCCAATCGAGATACACCAATCATACTCCTCAGGCATTTCATCTCAAACACATTTAGTTTCCGTCTCTCACTTACTTTCATACCCCATAACTCAGATCCATACATCACAGTTGGCACAACCACTTTCTCATACAAAACTTTCTTAACATTCATTTCCAACCCTCCATTCTTCATCACTCCTTTCAATGCACCCAACACTTTACATCCTTCATTCACTCTGTGACACACATCTGCTTCCACTTCACCATTTGCAGCTATAACCGAGCCTAAATACTTAAACTGATTAACCTCCTCAAGTGCCTCTCCATAACATTCAATCCAGTGCCATCCTCATTTCTTGTAAACCTCATTACCTTACTCTTTCCCACATTCACTCGCTACTTCCTTCTCTCACACACCATTCCAAATTCTGACACTAACTGACACAGCTTTTCCTCTGAATCTGCCACCACCACAGTATCATCTGCAAACAGCAACTGTTTCAGCTCCCACTCGTTATCATCCCCATCTACCATTCTCAAACCTCGACCACGCACTCGCTCATTCACCTCTCTTACAACTCCATCAATATACAAATTGAACAGCCATGGTGACATCACACATCCCTGTCTCAGTCCCACGCTCACTGGAAACCACTCACTCACTTCATTCCCTACCCTAACACAAGCTCTACTACCCTCATACAAACTCTTCACTGCATGCAACAATTTACCATTGATTCCATATATTCTCAAAACATTCCACATAGCCTCTCTATCAACTCTATCATATGCTTTCTCCATATGATAATAATAATAATAATAATAATAATAATAATAATAATAATAATAATAATAATAATAATAATAATAATAATAATGATAATAATAATAATAATAATAATAATAATAATAATAATAATAATAATAATAATAATAATGAATCTTCAAAGCAAATGTAATGAAATATAAACAACAAAAATTTCTGATACTTCCAAAATAAGCAAAATGACTGAGGCTTCAACAAGACAACCAATGTTCCGGTTTTACGTCACGGACTCCCTTATCAACCAAGGGCTAGGACGGTTGCCTTCTTGCGAAGGACTTGTTTTGGCAAATGTAATCCTTACGCTGAGTGCATGCCTTTGCTAACCTCAGACCGTGACGGGGCACGAACCCTCGACCTGACGCCTCAGAGTCGGAGACGCTACCGACTGAGCCACGGCGACTACAACAAGACAACCAAGCAAAATCACTTTATCCACCTCATGGCACCCAAAGCCTGGAAAAAATGTTGCCCCATTTTGTTACAGACAGTCGCCTGCATCTTCTTTTATCAGATATGTTGAGAGAGAGAGAGAGAGAGAGAGAGAGAGAGAGAGAGAGAGAGAGAGAGAGAGAGAGGAGAGAGAGGCAAGAAGAAGAAGAAGAAGAAGAAGAAGAAGAAGAAGAAGAAGAAGAAGAAGAAGAAGAAAGAGACGTCCACCATTAACTGATTGTCTATTTTTTTCTCTACTTTTCCAAACCATCTCATCCTTAAGAAGTAGCTTTTCTTCCCCTATATATTTGCATAAGGAGGGAATGAAAAGAAACATCTAAAGTTTTTTGTTATTCTTCTTCATGTAAACAAAGAGCGTAACTAAGTAGGTTATAAAAGAGTAGATTTCCCAGAGTGTTGGTGAGGGATTTCTTCGTTTAGGTTCTCCATTAAACTGCTTCAATTTCAACGACCTCCAACAGTCTTCTTTTAACTCTTCTTTTCCTTGCTGATTTCAGTGGCCGGAGCACAATGGAATATGCATAAAGCAAGATATATCAATGAGAAAAATAATGAAGAAAATTGGCCTCATAGGGCCCCGGGCATACAAGGAATATAAGAAAAAGTAGCAGCTTAAGGACAAATCAGAAATAAGAGAAAGATAAATTCTAAAAGGATAGACTGAAAGAATAATCAGAGTAGCAGGTTGGCTCATGGCACAGCCGCCCGTTGCGACACTACAGTTGAAGGTATTTTGAACTTAAATAGGTCTGTCCAGGCCAGTTCGATGTTGAGTCTTCCTTCAGTTACGGTTCTTTTTCTATGCCTACAGCTACACTGAATATTCTTGGATATTCATTAGACATCTTTTATTATCCCTTCACATCTGGCAAGTCATAACACTCTTCATCTCTGTTTCTCTTTACTTTATGTATTCTTCGTGCCCAGGCCCGATAAGGGCTGTTTTATTGTTTTTTTTTTGGCCAGGCCTGGTGTCACAGTCATAAAACAAAAGTAATGAACACCTAATATTCATGAGAAAGACAGCTGGGAGAAACAGTGATGTGGAGTGTTGTGACTTGTTAGTTATGAAGGGATAATGAAGTGTAACGAATACGCCAGAACATTCGATGCAAAAGTAGGCATAAGAAAAGAACCGATATTGAAGTAATATTTAACTTCGAGCTGTCCTGGCCATCCCCAGTTAAGTTCAAAAGACTATCAGATGTAACATCGCAACCGGCGGTTAGTGCCTTGAGCTCCTACTCCAATGAATGGTTTTTTGTGCTAGACAAAAATGCTACAAAATATCCACTTTTCAGTATCCATAAAATTTAGGCCAAATAGCATATTTGTACTTCACCATTTAGAAAACATTCTAGTCATGGAATTTACTGGATAAGTTGGACATTTTATGTTTTTAAGATCCTGATTTCTGAAACTTTAGTATGACATAACTCACAAATTTACTATTATACTTTGGTACATGCCATAAATACCGAAAAAAAATAAGTAATATTCTTAATTACTTGCTATGATATTCAAAAGGAATTGCAAATTCTATTAATATTTGTTTAATACATGACCCTATATAGACTGTTATGTTTAACAACTGTAATATCACTGGGAGCGGCCATGTTCCCATGTACAGTTATTTAAATAAAAAAAATATTCTCAAGACTTACCTGTGTCCCTTGTTCTACACACACTGCAACAACCACGTGATCACTCACTCACTTGGTGGGTACAATCCTCATCCAAAGATGAGGATGAGAAATGAGTCATCCTCGTAACTCCAATCTTTATCCTCGTTACCCCAATCTTTATGAGTCTGTGAGTCTAGATAGGGGGAGTAAAGGAGGTTTTTTGATGTTGCGGATTTCAAGTTATTTGGTTTGTCTAGATTAAAAAGGGATCTCTGTTTGACTGTCTTTGCGAGTTGACTGACTAACTGTTTTCATTGCAGATCATAAACTTATAATGATTGCCTTATTTTACTTATAAATTATTAATTCATTAATTTATTTATTTTCATTGGAGTCAACGCTACGAAGTTACTAAAGATATGTCTATGAATCTCTCTCTCTCTCTCTCCTGATGTCTGAAGGCACAGCTGTTTTACTGTCTCAAGTATTCAAATAGCATGACTCATAGGTTGTAACTAGGCTACTGATTGAGCTGTATTATTGTTGCTTTTCGTATTCAAGTTATAGTGTAGGCCATTGTAAAACTTGTCTAGTATTTTTCTTTTTTATATTGTTATGCGTCTATGTCACTTATATTTTCTGGTTCTGTCTTTAATGCTACCTTTTTTTTTTTTTAGTCTATGCTTTGCATCTTCATCTTTTCCATGATTATTTTTCGATCTTATAGATTTCAAAGTAGGTATAGTCTAGTTGCATCATTAATGCCTCTTCAAGGACTTCGACTTTTTATATATTTTGCTTCAGGATTATCCTTCAAAAGCCAGTACAATATATATATATATATATATATATATATATATATATATATATATATATATATATATATATATATTATATATATATATATATATATATATATATATATATATATATATATATATATATATATATATATATATATATATATATAGATATATATATATATATATATATATATATGTATATATATATATATATATATATATATATATATATATATATATATATATATATATATATATATATATATATATATATATATATATATATATATATATATATATATATATATATATATATATATATATATATATATTATATATGTGTGTGTGTGTGTGTGTATGTGTGTGTGTAAGTATGTGTATAATATGTATGTATGTATAGGTTTCATTTACTGCAGTAACGTTCTCCTCAGGATCAGAGCCAAATGTAAGGAACAAGCACATGGTCTTAAAGCCCTTCTTTTGCCCCCTTCTACAGAAGCCCTTCCAAGGCCCCATCCACGTTGCTGTCCCAACCAAGAGGTTCTTACCCTAAGCCCATTTTAACACCCTTTTCCGCAACGTATGCGCCTGTGTATCTTTGTAAGAACTGGTGTCATAAATATTTCCCCTAATGTCTCAACGGTGACTCAAGATGGACCAAGGGAATCTTTTTCCTTCTGCTCCTTTTTATTTTTACGTCCTTCACAGCCTCAAGGGTCGTACTGGTGAGTTTATGGACATTAATGCCAGATCCCTCCTCTATATGGCTGTTATTTTGTTTGTTTGTTCATTCACCCTAGTGTCCTAAGGACTAAAGAACGATCTTCTTAAATTTTCGAAGGTTGAGGAAGCTAAGGTACAGGAAAAATACTAGTTTCTCGCGAGTGTATATACAAAACAAATTCTTAAGATCAAAGATGGGCGTATTCTCGTAAGCAAGTAATTTATAATTCACTTTAAATCAATGATATAAGTACTTCTATAGGATATACAAAATATCACTCGACCTATCACCGTTCTAAATATCAGTATCTATTTAAAGAGAATTGAATTCTTCAACTGATCTCAAAAATCTTTTTCAGGCCTTCTAACATCTGCACAACCAGGCATTTTCCACCTCTTGTAGAGCCTCTTTCCAAGGTGACATAATGTTGGTGTCATTGACCTCTTCAAGAGCAGACTGACCATTAGACCAATAGGACAACTGACTGACCGAACGACCACCTATTCAGCCAAGAACTTGACCTACAGAGGGAGGACTGTACTCTGAAGGACATTTCCCTTTAGGGACGCTGCACAAATCCTTCATTACGAAATCCACATCCCATCCCATCTTTCCACTGCTGATTACAGAGTAAGGTTCCAACACCAGTTTATTCATTGATGATGTTTCTATTTAGTGGCTTTTATTGTTACGATCCTAATTAAAGTGTACCTTCAAAATTTTGACCGAGGGCATAACAGTTGCTTTCATTCTCCTATCTTATTACTTTCTTTGCACAACTCTTCATTCTGTCTAAGATTTGCATCACCTGTCTGTCTATATTCCCACATGTTACCTGGTAACAACAGTTTAAAGTTTCAAGAGTGCAATGAGGCACTCTAATCTGAAAATTGTTGTACTATATCTAGTTTAAATTGTCTGTAGTGTTACTGTGATATAGTAGAGATTTAACTTAAATAATAACACTCAACAAGGGCTATTGAAATTTTTTTTTACAAATATTACCCTTAATTAATAATCGCAGAGTGCTCCTCTGCTATCAGTCAATTATCACTACATGTAAACTATAATATGGATTGGATTCGGTTTTACGTCACGAACTCCCTTTTCTACTAAGGGCTAGGACGGTTGCCTTCTTACAAAGGACTTGTTTGGTGAGTGCTCTTCTGCCATCAAATAATTGTTACACCATATTTCATTCATAATCACTTGCTATGATATTTAAAATGAATT
>JAXCGZ010010069.1:0-2500 GCA_037179515.1 Halocaridina rubra | reverse complement strand
ATACCAGCTTGAAATACATCAACTAGTAAACCTAAAAAAAATATATATATATATATACATAAATAAAATTTTCCAAGTGTAAGAAACAAAAACTTTGAAAATTTTATCTTGATTATTGTGGAATTTATTGTATTCATAAAAAAGCGACTTGGATATGACGTGCTCATGTGTGTGTGCGTTTGTGTGTGTGTGTATGAGTGTGTGTGTGGTGTGTGTGTGTGTGTGTGTGTGTGTGTGGTGTGTGTGTGTGTGATTACCTAATTGTGATTACCTAATTGTGTTTACGGGAAAGAGCCAAAAGCTCGTATCTTCCCGTCTCCTGATCGGTTCCATTTTATACTTAGTGATACTTATCATACCTGTCCTTAAAACTATGGATTGAGGTAGCATTAACTACCTCCTCGCTTAGCCAATTCCAATTATCAACTACTCTTACACTGAAAGAGTATTTCCTTACATCCTGCAAGGAAGTTTTCTTACGAAGCTTCAAACTATGACCTCTAGTTCTAGAGCCAGCCATATCAAAATATCGATCCCTATCCACTCTATCATAACCATGAAGGAATTTAAAGACTGTCACCATATCCCCCCTCACTCTTCTAGCTTCGAGTGATGGTAAGTCTAATTCCCTCAGCCTCTCATCATAACTGAGATTGCGTATTTCTGGCACCAGTTTCGTGGCATGTCTTTGAACTTTTTCAAGCTTAGCTATGTGCTTTTTCAAGTGCGGATTCCAAAAGGGGGCTGCATATTCGAGTTTTGGCCTCACATAGGTTACATAAATATTTCTGAACATTTCCTTGTCCATGTGCCTGAAGGCTACCCTTACATTTGATAAGAATGCATATGCTGCCCTTACTATGCCATTTATATGTATTTCTGGAGACAAATCTGCCAGTATGTTTACTCCTAGTGTATGAGTGTGTGTGTGTGTGTGTGCGAGAGAGAGAGAGAGAGAGAGAGAGAGAGAGAGAGAGAGAGAGAGAGAGAGAGAGAGAGAGGAGAGAGAGAGATAGAGAGAGAGAGAAGAGAGAAAGAGAGAGAGAGCGAAAATCCTATCAAGGATAAAGAAGAGCTGTTATAAAAACTAAAATGCCGCATGTTATACAAACATCGTCTTTGAGGGAAAAATTAATTTATGAATAATTGTATAACTTTGTTATGCAAAAAAAAATTTAATAAAATACCCATATGCAAATCTTAGCAGAGAAGGCGATAAGTGATTTGGGTAACAAAATGAGCGAAGGAAAGTGTGTGTGCGCGCGTGTGTGACATTCAGCCTCCCTCGAGGATAATATTCAACCAATACCATAGAGGTAAATGAACTTGGAAAGCGAAAGCTCGCAGACGGTTGGGGGTGTTAGACGCAGAAAAAGCGGGCTTGGGGTTTTGAGGAAAGGAGGGGGGGGGGGGCGCGTGAAAAGAGGGAGTGAATCCCAGCATCTTGCAATAAGGTTTCAAGTCTTTCCCTCCCCCCCTTTTTATTTATTTTTTTTCCTTCTCCCTTTCCCCTTTTTTATTTTCCATTTTTAACTTCGTAAGACACCATCTCCTCCCTACCTAGCCTCTTCTACCTTTGTCGGTGTGCAGTCAAAGGTGCAAAACAGGGGGGAGGGGATGAGATGCGGGAATGCAGGAGTGCAAAGGTGAAAAGACTGTCTAGACACGAACGCATGCATTCAGAAAGGGAGAGATAGATAGATAGATAGATAGATAGATAGATAGAGAGAGAGAGAGAGAGAGAGAGAGAGAGAGAGAGAGAGAGAGAGAGAGAGAGAGAGAGAGAGAGAGAGAGAGAGAGAGAGAGAGAGGATGCAGAACTAAATGACAATGATTTAAATATATATTCGTCTATTTAATTTCCTCTCATTTATGGTTTTATACTTTTAAGGTGATTAATAATAATAATAATAATAATAATAATAATAATAATAATAATAATAATAATAATAATAATAATAATAATAATAATAATAATGATAATAATAATAATAATAATAATAATAATATTAATTATTATTATTATTATTATTATTATTATTATTATTATTATTATGTCGTATGACTTCCGGAGCGGAAACGGTTGGTCGAGGGCACGGATATTTTATTACAATGTTTGTAGAAAGTGCCAAGGAAATATATGACCGGAACCGTGAGACTTATGGACCTGGCATCGAGAAGGGCGAGAAAGGACAGGAAGTTAGCCATTTCCTAAACCACAACATACATAAACTTGTGTTTCGTACGAAGGAACCTGCCCAGGAGAAATGCCCAATAACTTCTCCCCGGAAGTAGGTGGGATTCCACTTTGAACCTGGCGCTGATTTGCTAGGATTAGTTCTGACTGATTTCATTGGAGAATTGGATGTTAAGCCACGCCCTGCCCCTGGGGGTATTTAAAGAGCCACCCAGGGCAGAGACACTTAGTTAGATATTGCCAGGGGCACGAATAGATCATAGACTGTGATAGTCATAGGGTGGGGGCCATTGGGCCATTGGG
>JAXCGZ010010068.1:0-50801 GCA_037179515.1 Halocaridina rubra | reverse complement strand
CAGTGGTAACGCGCTGGCTTCGCATTCATGAGGTCGAAAGAGCGGTTCCCGTCCAAGACCGAGAGTTTAAGCTGTTTACTGGCAGGAACTGCTGTGGGTGGACACCACAGTGGGGGGTTGGGGCTTACCCTCGCTGACGAATACCCATTGTATTGAAATGGAAATAAGTATTATTATTATTATATATATATATACTCTCTCTCTCTCTCGCTCTCCTCTCTCTCTCTCTCTCTCTCTCTCTCTCTCTCTCTCTCTCTCTCTCTCTCTCTCTCTCTCTCTCTTCAACATTCTATTCTACCCAATAGGGTGGGTGTATATATAATGTATAATGATGATGTTCTTTTCTTATCGTAATCGTCTTTGTACTGGTGGAAAAAAGCCTCCGCGGGCGCTTATTTACTATATTTAAAAAAAAAAATATATATATATATATATATATATATATATATATATATATATATATATATATATATATATATATATATATATATATATATAAATATAGTAAATAAGCGCCCGCGGAGGCTTCTTCCACCAGTACAAAGAGGATTACGATAAGAAAAGATCATCATTATACATTATATATACACCCACCCTACCTCTGTCATATGTCTATCTAATCTACATTTGAAGGTGTCTAAGTAATACAATTCAGTATCTGAATTCCAGATCAAAACTTAGCACGAGGGTCTGCCCCTCTCTTTTTTCTCTCTTTATTTAATTTTCGTGCTTTTCCCTCCAATTCCCTTATATCCTTAATCCCCTCTCTTTTTTTTCCCTCCTATCCTATCCCATCCTAAAAAAAAAAGGTATTGGCATTTATTATCCTACTAGGAATACTCTACGGTATTACCAAGCCAATTTTCACCAATTTCCCTTCTGAACCTAAATTTATCAAGATTAAATCCATTACCCATTACAAGTTCTGGTTTGATCATGAATTTTTAAAACTATTAATATCACCCTTGTTAATCCCTTTAAACCATTTATACACCTCAATCATATTCCCCCTAACTCTGTGCCTCTCTAGAGAATGTAGATTAAGTTTTTTTAATCTCATATGGTAGATTTAGGCATTGCAAAATTATTTTTTTTTTTCGTTTTTTAGTCTTGCTTTGGTTATTTATAATTCTTATTTTATCTTTGTATACATTTGCAGATAGAGGTTCGTTCTCCTGCATCCTCCTCTTCTACCACATAAGTTACTTGCTCACTGCCACCATGCATGTCCCAGTGTACTGTATAACTGTTGCCCACTGCATAATAGAGTAAAGTATAGTAATGTATGTTAATTTCTAGCTGTAAAGTGAATATGAATATCTTTTGTATACTCTTAAAAATAGATACAGGGCTTTATTCTTTGCAATGTAGTAATAAAATGTTTTTTACTAATCTTATATCTTTGGCATGGTGTGTCTTTGTAAGGTTTGGAACGTATCTATGCCCTTTATCATTGTTTCCTATGGAAAATAACTCGTTTTTTCACGCGATTTTCCATTTACCCGACCCTTCTGAGAACCTATCTAGGCGTTATTCTGAGAATTAGGTGTACTTCATTCTGGAGAGAGTGACGGCACTTAAGCTCAACCAAAAAATGATGCCATTGGTGTGAATGTAGCTATTTAAAAATAATATTTTTGTTCAAATGGACGCCAATGGCATCATAGTGCACTTAGGCCCTAATAATTTATACATGCCATTGACGTCACCGTGTGCAAAAGGGTTAATGTCCATTCGCATCCGAGCAAAGTATGTTATGTGGAACATGCTGTCAATTTGCAATCCAAGATTTAAAAGAATTAAAATTGCTTTTTAATGTTTTTATTACTGCATTATTTTTATTATTATTATTATTATTAACATTGCTTTTTAAATACTCTCATGGCCAATCATAAAGATCCTCCTGTAGCCAGTTTTCTCTTGCTTTTTTTTTTTTGGTTTTGTATCAGATAACTAAGCATTGTTAGTTTAATACTTGGTAGACTTTTTAAGTTATGATATTGCTTAATGAGCTTTGAAATTAAATAGTACAAATATGTTAAAATGAAACCATATAAGCTTACCTTTACTGGTAGTGAAAAATATGCGAGTTTTTATTACATAAATAAAGTATTATTTGCTTGTACTGTATACTTATTAATGATAACATTAGAGGACTGCTGTGCATCGAATACTAACATAATTTCTTTATTACTGAATGTGGCGTGCTAAAATGAAGTTATATACAATGCAGTTTCAGTACACAATTTACTGTTAAGCAAACTCATGTTTGGAGAGAGGTTATGGAAATATTCATTCCAGTATTCAATTCCACACTTATTCATATTATGACTGTTTTTCGCTATAATGCATGCTGTACATTAATGTACTCATTTTAAGATACTTTTGGATTGTTGTAAGTACAGGGAATCATGAACTATTTGCTCTTGATGTTTTATTTTATTTCTATGCCATGTTTTGTCCAGTAATTCATCCAAAACTTTTAAATGCATTTAAGCATAACCAGAAGATGTATCACGATGGCTTTTTTCAAGATTTTATTTCTGTAGTTTATATACACCTTATGTTTCTGAAAATGGCACTGTATTTTGTTGAAGCTGGCAGAGTTCCACATCTGAGCAAAACTGCTGAAGAGGCAGCGTAATGTCATCGTATCTGGCTCATTCTCATCCCCTTCAATCAACTTTTGTAGGACAAAAAAAAAATTATTTTGGGAGAAGGGTGATTGCGAGCCCTTCACTTTTCCTTCCACATCACGAAAAATATTGTTTCTCGATATTGAAAAGCAATGACTTTTATTAAACGCAACTAGTTAACAGCTGGTAGCAGCTCAGAGAATAGACCATCGCTCAACAAAGTATAAGAGGGTCTGGAGTGGCAGCATATGTGCCATGGGTCACCTTCCAGAGCCGCAGATTGGAAAAGGATGCCAAGCAACTCAAAAGAGGTCAGACTGCCACAGCCAACCCATGCCGGAGCTTTTGACCAAACAGCCCTGGTTACATCAACACACTGCATGTTAATTGGTTCTCGATCGAAACTGTTGTTGACACATCAGATATTCTCTTACGGTTACCCTTTTAACACTATTTTTTATTCGCTTGTAATGGCCAGAATGTATAGATTTAATTTAATGCTCTTTTGGGGGTTGAAAAATACTACATAGTATTGCATTAAAATGGTAATTGAGCTGAAGTTTTTATTTCCTCTTTTTTTTTTTTTTTTATAAGATTTCTGTTTAGTTGATTGTAAGAGAACACATTATTATTATTATTATTATTATATTTATTGTTATTATTATTATTATTATATATAATGTGTGTTAGGTCAGGTAAATGTCTGCTACCACTGTGACAGAAGGTGGTATTACCTGCATATGTTCCTGTTGCCTTGCAGGCATACACAGGAGTGTGAAAGGCTTTGGGAGTAAACGCAGAGAGAAGACCGGAGAGACACGAGGCCAATTAATTGGGAGATGTGCTCCAACCTATTCTGTGGCTTCTGCAACATTTATTGTTATCCAAGACGTACTTACTACGTCTTTCCTTTAGAGCTGATGAGTGCCATCGCGAGGAAGTGCAAAATTGGCTAGGTATTTATTCCTTGTCTTTAGCCCAGGTAAGCAGTAAAAGTTCCAGATACTTTAAACGTTTCCCAAGACCAAAAGTACCATACAAGGCATAGATTAGGTCTTACTGATACATTACATCTTGCATATATGTGGACGATAGCAAATAATTGAAGACGTAACATATGTAGTTTTTTCCTTTCTTCTTCTTCATCTTCGTCTACATCTTTTCCTTTCTCTTGTATTATTTTGACTGGTTACCCTGCCGATGGTCTTATGAGACTACACAGTTTTAAGAAACGGCCCGAATATTGCCATTCGACCTTTTGCACAGAGAAGTTCAAAATTATTTTTTCCCCTGTGTATATATTTATAATAAATTCAACACACCATAAGCTTGTTAGGGTTCTATTGTGGCTCTTTTCGCTTTGTCCGGGGTAGCCATTACAGATCAGCTGGAGATTACCAAAATATTGAAAGATATGGACAAAACTGATCATAGTTTGTTCTTCAAATACGGTGAAGTTAACGCCAGGACCCTTACATGCAAGTTGAAGAAAAGCAATCACTGGAGAAAACTAATTACAGCAAACTTGTTCAGTCGTGAGGGTTGCTAACTCATGGAATTCCCCTCCTGAAAATTTTGATACCGCTCTGTCCATAGGTGCTCTTAAAGCTTGGTTTGAACAGGTGGTAATTCAACGAAAGTTAGAGAATTTAGATTTTTTGCAGTGTTGTACAGGTACTGGAGAAGTTTTGGAGACAATGTATTGATTTTTGAGATAAATTTCTTATTTAAGAACAGACGATACTTGAAGTAAGTAAATTTGAACTAGGTAATATTATGTTCTATATGCCTGAGGGCACCATGTTTGCTAAGAAAGCATATGCTGACCTTACTTAGCTATTTATTATATGCATTTCCAGAGACTATTCATTTATGCCCAGACCTCCTTCATTCAGATTCTGTTTTAAATCCTCTAATTCTTTTATATACGCAAACGAGGACCTTTTTGTAATTGTCTAATCTGTCAATATACAGTGGCCCCATTACCTCTTGTAAGGGGGTGGCCAAGCCAAAGAACATGCATAACACTTGCATTTTCTCATTACACTATTTTTTGAAGTATTGAATGTTAGTGGCAGATTAATTCTCACTCACTCCACTGGCTGTGGGAATCTGTGGTCTCTTGCCGCCATTACAAGAAGCCTCCAGTGGTTACGGTACATTGCTTCATTCCACCAGTTATTTGGGTCTTCCATTCCTAAAATGGCCACATCCCTCTTTACATTGTCCTCCCATCTAGGTCGAGGTCTCCCAACAGGCAATCTCCTTGCAATACCTTCCACAATTCTATTGTTTGCTATTCTGGCTACATGGTCTGCCCATGTCAATTCTCCACCCTCAAATGATGTTGGTCACCGGTGGTAGTCCAGTCAACTCTCGCAGTTCGATGATATGACGCCTCCTTCACTCTCCTGAAACTTCATCTCTAACTGGACCACATATTCTTTGCAAAATTAATTCACTTTTTATAATGGAATAATTTAAACATTTATTCTAGGGACAGCTGCAGCATAATCTGTAGAGAGCTCAAATCGGGAGGTGTCGGATCTGTGTTCGAGCCCACAGTGGGGCAACAGGAAGGGTGTCCAGCCTTAATCTCCGGCTTCAATTTATCTGTGTCCATTCCCAAATGGAGACTAACACTGACATACAAAATGCAAAAAAAGAAAAAAAAGCAATATGTAATTTGGGAGCTCATGAAAAATTGGGACTTGCCTTTTATCAACAGTGAAGAAAAATTAAGTTAGGTTAGGTTAGAATTTGAGCTTAAAGACCAAGTTCAAATTCTAACCTTACTTAACCTAACCTTTCTTCCTTGATGATGAAAGGTAGGTCCTAATTCTTGAGTAGCTCCGTAATTTGCTATTTATGGGAGTTGGTTATTTCCATGAGAGAAAGAGTAAAAATAATAAACAGAATTATATATCACAAACAATACAACGCTGCTTTGGCTTGTCATCTACAAGGAAAAAATATCTACACCTTAGATATTCTAGCAATAAACAGCATGTACATTGGCTTGTTGTTGTTCCGGTTTTACGTCATGGACTCCCTTTTCTACTAAGGGCTAGGACGGTTGCCTTCTTGCAAAGGACTTGTTTTGGCAGATAAAATCGTTACCCTGAGTGCATGCCCTTGGCTAAAAGTGCTAAATAGAAGTTAAGTTATAGATAACAAAGTGTAGATCGCATACCAAAGTAGATTCATAACACGTAAATAACAAGCCAAAGTAGCACTGAGAAAGGCTTAGTTTATTTTTTTATGAGTGTCACACTGGGACAGGTAAATAATGCCCTCATCAATTATGGCCCGGACATGAGAAAACACCAAGACGAAGGAAAAGAAAAAGTTAAGGACAATGACAGAAGAAATAGTCAATGTACAGAGAACCCAAAGATATGGAGGACTAGGCCCTGAGATGACGTTAGATCCACTTTTTTTAAGGATTATAGGTCATAAGAATTAGGAAAGACTGAAGGAGGAAGAGAGCTCCAGAGTCTGGAGGTAGATGGGAAGAAGCAGTCGCTGCACCAACTAATCCGCGAGCTGCAAATCCCATAATACCTGTGAGATGAGGCCGCTTGGTGAGTGCTACGTGGCCTTGGCAGTGGTGGAGGGATACAACCCGCCAACTCATCAGAGTAGCGATGGAAGTAGTGGCGACAGAAAAGAGAAAGGGATGATGCCTTTCATCAAAGAGAGAGAGAGAATCCAGTTTAAAAGTAAGAGAAGGATCATTAATGAGTCTGACTGCCTTAGATTCAACCATATCAAGGAGATAAGTATAAGAAGAAGCACCCCAGATGTATGAGCAGTATTCTATGCAGGGACGGATAAGACCTTTATAGATTTTAAGTAACTGTAAAGAGGTAAACTAATGACGAAAACGAAACAGAACCCCCAATTTTTTGGATGGAGATTTAGAAATTTGAATTATGTAGTTCCTGCAAGACAAGTTAGAGGCTAGTACAGTGATAACACGCTAACTTCGTATTCATAAGGTCGACAGATTGATTCCCGTCCAAAACCGAGAGTTTAAACTGTTTACTGGGAGGTAACTGCTGTGGCTGGGCACCACAGTGGGGGATTGGGGCTTGCTCCAGCTGAAGTTCTGAGGAGTATCTTGGATGGATATTGGAAAACAAACCTCATAGCCTTTACCTTTTACCTTCATATGGATTCCTAATATATTGCTTGATTAAGAGGGTATATTTCATTAGTTTCGGAGACAGTAGGGTTATCAGGAGGAGAAGGTAAAGAGGTAGCCAGAAACTGTCTTGAAGGCATTGCATTTATCTAAATTTTGAGTGGCCCACTCATATACCCTCTGCAAATCGGAGTTGAGAGTAGAAGAAGGAGTGATATGAGACTGATTACAAGTAGAGATGAAGGTTTTGAAGAAGAGGCAGAGGAAAAGTGAAGGGTAGAATCGTCGGCAAAGGCAAAGAAGAGAGGAAAATGGGGACTATAGAAGATCATTGATGAATAGAGGGAACAGAGTAGGTGAAAGAACAGAGCCCTGTTGAACACCACTGGTAACAGAGAAAGGGCTAGATGCTGTGCCATCAACAACTACAGATATAAAATGGTCAGAGAGAAAACTGGAAATCAGAGAACAGAGAGAAGAGGTAAAGCCATAGGCAGGGAGTTTGACCAACAGAGCCTTGTGCCAGACTCTGTCAAACGCTTTAGAGATATCAAGGCTGAGGAAAAGTGAAGGGTAGTTTCGTCACCAAAGACATGAAGAAGATAGGAAAATGGGGATTGTAGATTATTGAGGAAGAGAAGTAACAGAGTAGGTGTAATAACAGAGTCCTGTGGAACACCACTGGTAACAGAGGAAGGGCTAAATGTCGCACCTTCAACAACTACAGATATAAAACGGTCAGAAAGAAAACTGGAAATCATAGAACAGAGAGAAGGGGTCTTATACCAGACTCTGTCAAAAGCCATAGAGATATCAAGGGTGATGACAAAGGATTCACCATAGTTCCTCAGAGAAGATGACCATACATGAGTAAGATAGGACAGGAGGTCACAAGTGGATCTTGCCTTGCGGAAGTTGTACTGGTGATCGGAGCTAAGTGAGTTATATTCAAGGCATTTCAAGAAGTAAGCATTGAGCAAAGTTTCGAAAACTTTAGAAATAGAGGAGGTAAGGGAAATAGATCGGTAGTTAGAAGGAATAGAGTGATCACTCTTCTTAGGAACAGGAACTAGAGCATGGTTGCAAGATAAAGGAATGATACTGGTTAACAGAATGAGGCGAAAAAGATGGCAAAGCACGGGAGCCAGTTCATCTACAAACTCCTTAGGGAACCTTGCAGAGATACCATCGGAACCAGGTGCCCTGTTCGTCTTTAGCGAGCGAAGAACCTTGTGAACTTTGCATGAAGCAAGGATAAGGGAGGGCATAGGATTAGAGAGGGGTAAAGATAAAGGGACAGGTGCGCTGGAATCATTCACAGAGGAGTTGGCAGCAAAATGAGAGCCAAAGAGAGTGGCTTTGTCAGTGGGAGAGCAAGCTATAGAACCATCAGAATGAATGAGAGGGGGAAAGTTTGAGTGACAGAAGTTTTTTTTAGAGGTTTTTGGCTAAGAACCAGAAGCATTGGTCAGTGGGAGAGGAATTAAGGTCATCAACTTTCCTTCTTATAAAGGATGCCTTAGACCTTCGAATCTGAGCAGTACAGCAATTCTTAGCTTCAATAAAAGCAGAGCGAGTTAGAGCGGAAGGAGAGGCTTGGTAAGATCGGTGTGCCCAATTCCTGACCTGGATAGCCATGGAGCAGCCTCGGTCAAATCAAGGTATAGGGTAAGAGAAAGGTGTCGTAGAAGAGGGGATGTATGCCTCCATTCCCGAGGTCATGGTCTTGGCAACTTTTAGGGCTACCTGATCAGGGTTACGGGACCGAAAGCAGAAGTCATCCCTTGGGAAGTCAAAGAGGAAGTTACGCAAATTTTCATGTTGGGTATGCTCAAAGTACCAAACGCTGCACTGAGTTGGAGGGATTGGTAGAGGAGAGCAAAAATGGAAGAGATTGAGATAACAGAGTGGTCAGATTTGCCAAGAGGGGAAAGCACAGAATAAGAGTAGTTTGTAGGATAAGAAGTAAGAAATAGGTCAAGAGTGTTTGCTGCATGTTTGTGACAATCAGGAACATGCGTAGGATGTTTGATAATTTGCTCCAGATCATGAGTAATAGAAAAATCAAGGGCCCCACTTCCTCCCACTTCAGTGTGAGAAGAATTAAGCCACTCACTGTGGTGTACATTGAAGTCTCCAATGTAGTGAACTTTGGCATGTAGATGAAAAGGTACTAAGGACTCATGGCACGAGGACAGATATTCAAAGAAAGACACAAACTCGGTGGAGTATGGAGGACAGTAGCAGAAGCAAAGGAAAATAGTGGTAGTGGTGAGATAGATTTTTAGCCAGAAAACATCAAAGTCAGGAGATTCAAAGTCCATGAACCTTGCAATAGGAGTGTTAGTGTTGCAGTAGGCACAGACCCTACCTTTGGTATGAAAATTAATATACAGATTATAGTGAGAAATGGGTCAGCGGAAGCATGGATAGAAAGCTGGGATTCAGATAGGAGGAGGAGGAGGTTAAGGAGGAAGGTACCCAAGTAATTACCGAATTACTTATTGTGCTTACGGGAAAGAGCCTCAAGCTTGTATCTTCCCGTCTCCTGATCGCTTCCATTTTGTACTTGGTGATACTTATCATACTTGTCCTTAAAACTTTGGATTGAGTTAACATTAACTACCTCCTCACTTAACGAATTCCAATTATCAACTACTCTTACACTAAAAAAAAGTACTTCCTTACATCCTGAAAAGTTGTTTTATTACGAAGCTTCAAACTATGACCTCTTGTTCTAGTGCCTACCATATCAAAATATCGATCCCTATCCAGTCTGTCATATCCATAAAGGAATTTAAAAACGGTCACCATATCCCCCTCATCTTCTAGCTTTGAGTGATAGTAAGTCTAAATCCCTTAGCTTCTCATCATAACTGAGATTGCGTATTTCTGGCACCAATTTCATGGCATGTCTTTGAAGTTTTTCAACCTTAACTACGTGCTTTTTCAAGAGCGCATTCCAAAAGGGGCTGCATATTCAAGCTTTGGCCTCACATATGTTACATAAATATTTCTGAACATTTACTTGTCCGTGTACCTGAAGGCTACCCTTACATTTGCTAAGAAAACATATGCTGCCCTCACTATGCCATTTATATGCATTTCTGGAGACAAATCGGCCAGTATGTTTACTCCTAGGTCTCTCTCATTCTTTGTCTCTTGAAGTTCTACTCCTGACACCGAGTAGTCAAGCTTGGGCCTTTTTGCACTTGTACCCATTCTCATTACCTTACATTTTAAAGTATAAAATTTCATTTGCCACTTCTCTGACCACTCATGCATACTATTTAGATCTTCCTGAAGTTCTCTACCATTGTTCTCGTTTCTTACTTTCGTCACAGTCTTATATCATCCGCAAACATATTCAAGAATGAATTTACAGACTCTAGTAGGTCATTTACATATACAAGGAACAAAAGCGGTACTGAAACGAATGTCAGAATGGTGAAGAGTGAAAGAAGCAGATCTATTGGGAGGTTAAGGACAGAACCATTACTACTACCAGGCATGTCTGCCCTCATGTCAATAGTACAGTTAACAAGATTCCCGGAGCGTGTTCGCACCCTTCTTTATCGGGTACCGGAGACCATAAGCCGTGGATCTTCCATAAATATTTGCAAATATGAGGAAAAAAGAAGACAAAAAGAGACAGATGTGGGGAGTGTTGTGACCTGTCAAATGTAATTGAATAGCAAGAGATGTGTAATGAATACGCCAGAATATTCAGTGTAGATGTAGGCATAAGAAAAGAACCGTCCTGGTTGTATCCTAGTACTTTCAACTTCTGTGTGTGAGAGAGAAGAAATAATGTGTAATTAGTTTTGAAAATACGATTATTTCAGAAGTTTTAGAAGTATTGTATAATCCTAAGAGAGAGAGAGAGAGAGAGAGAGGAGAGAGAGAGAGAGAGAGAGAGAGAGAGAGAGAGGCGTAGTTAATTTTGAAAACACGATTATTTCCTAAGTTTAAGTAGCATTGTAGACTCCAGAGAGAGAGAGAGAGAGAGAGGCATAGTTAGTATAGGATTACGATTACTTCAGAAGTTTAAGAAGTATTTTATGCTCCAGAGAGAGAGAGAGAGAGAGAAAGAGAGAGAGAGAGAGAGAGTTTTGAAATACGATTATTTCATAAATTTTAATAATATTTTTTACTCATGAGAGAAAGCTGTAATTATTTTTGAAAATTACGATTATATCAGCAGTTTTAAAATTATTTTATACTCCAGAGAGAGAAAGACAGCGAGATAGTTTAGCTAGATAAGCTAGCAGACGACGCTACGGCTTCAGAGCGATCGCATGCATTATCTGTCAGCTGTTTTGAGATGAGGGACATATTATCGTATTATAATCAAAGTACGTAAAATATGCAAGTAACATCACCTATTATAAATATATATATATATATATATATATATATATATATATATATATATATATATATATATATATATATATATATATATATATATATATATATATATATATATATATATATATATATATATATATATATATATATATATATTACATGGTTATAAGTGCGTAGGCTTGACAATAGGCAGAAAATGTGAAATAAGTCAGATATGTCAGCCTAGTGGGACAGAATCTTCAGTGCCAAAATGCAAATTTGGACAATTTGTATGAGATTTCATGTTTTTCCTCCCATATATGCCATATGAAGGGTAATTAAGTAACTTATTACCATGTATTAGATCATTTTTTCGTATGTGTCTTGGCTCGTGGCGAATACATGAATTTGACTTTGCCATCCCATTATAACATCCCATGATAATCAAAACTCCCCCACTAATCATTTTTTTTTTTTATAAGTGACACCGGGATGGGCCAAGAAACGTGGCCACATCTAGCCCTAGCACCAAGAAAACATTTAACATTTAAGAAAAAGTATCAGCTTAAGGACAAAACTGAAATAAGTGAATGATAAGCAATGAAAATACTGGCTCAAAGACTAGTCTAAGCAATGAAAAACTAATAATGATGAGAAAGAAAGGAGTGAAAATTAGATGTGAAGTGCTGTTAATTGTCAGATGTGAAATGACAGTAATAGGTGGGTAACGAAATTGCCAAAATATTTGATGTTGATGTTGGCATAGAAAAGATTCGTAACAATTTTCAAAATTGCTTTCTGAACTGCTTTCAAAAGCCATAACTCTGCAGTGATGACAGTGGTAGATTTTTAGGAATGGTGAAACTTAACTATTAATTAAACTTATACTTTCGGCACGGAATGTGACGAACCTGCGTCGAGCCCACGGTGGGTTGATAGGGAGGGCATCCAACACATATTCCTCAGCTTCAATCCGTCTGTGTGCATATCCAAATTGGGACTAAATATTTAAACATAATAAGTAAAAACTCATTATTTTATTTCTATAGAGACTCACATACTTATGAACAAGTCAGATTCCGGCTGTCGGTTCGTAAATAGAGTTGTTCATAAGTTGTGTTTAGGTAAAAAAAGTACTGTGCAGTACATACATATGCATTACTGTACAGTACTTAGGCTAAACACACATACATACTACATAAAGCAAAGTATACAGTATTTATAAATTTTAATACAGTAATGTTATTGCAATAATGCAGTACAGGACACTAATACATACATGAATTTTAATGCAGTAATGTTATTGCAATAATACAGTACAGGACACTAATACATTACATACATAATTACATGGGTAGATAATGGGTAGAATTTTCTTTGTATCTGAGAATGATCGTAGCTCGGTTGTCTGTAAGTAGAGGAGCATATATATACTGGTATCAGTTTGTCGTATTACTGCTGTGGCCATTTCAGATGATGCTGAATATTGTGACCATGATTATTATTAATTTGGAGCAGAAAGGTGAATAGCTGTTAAATACCATAAGACTTAGAGTTTGAGAAGTTAACATTGCGGGTAGAAATTCGTTTTATGCATCCTTTAATAGCCCACCCGAGAGACCAGTCATACCACCTCTTCTTCTTCTTCTTCGTCTACATCTTTTCCCACTTTTATGAGGGGTCGATGTTTCTGGCCAGTTATCTGTATTGGCCATATTTTGGTTTTGGCAAACTTTTTATGGCCGGATGCCCTTACTGCCGCCAACCCTCCCCATTTACCCGGGCTTGGGACCGGCACCAAGTTGAGGCTGGCTTGCCCCCCTCAGTGGCAGACCAGTCATACCACCACTACACTGAAATGTTCTGCACTGCTGTATATACGCACAAATTCACCCTGGTAAGGTATGTAAGGTTTCAAATATGCATAAGGTTAGGTTACTTGGGTTAGCTTAGGCTAGGTTAGATTGTTGCATTCGGTTGATCAGGGTTATTAAGTACCCCCCGCCGCCTGCCAATGTTGGCCCTAGCACAATAATAACTATTTCTGAGGAAAACAATTATCAGAATACTTCAAAGTGCATCAAAACCTATTGGAAAAAAATTTTTCTATTCAAAAATAGAAGGGGTGCATAAAGCGAATCTTTATCATTGTGTAGTACCCATTGGGAAGGTGGTTGACCCAGAAAATCGTTCATTTTATACAAGTTTACAAAGGAGAGCTAGTACCTCTCCATAGGGGCTTTGGATTTGTCTAAGTTCATAATTTTGACCAGGAGCCTTTCTGGAATTGGCTAACGTGTAATATAAGTTTGAATATCATGGATACTGATACAGTAATATCAGATATTTATTCGGGTTTTATTATGGTTATTTTGTGGAAGATTTCCGCGTGTTTATAATCCGCGAAATTGGAATAACACCCCCAAAAAATAATAGTAACAAAATACGAAATTCGCAAATAAAGCCCATGCAAAAAAATTCGAAAAAAAAAAAAATTCATTTTAGTAATTATTCGACCGCCTTGGAGGCAATTTTCCACCATCCTCCTCCTCCTCTACCGCTTAATGCGATCGGATATTATGAATATAATGGAAAAAAAGAATTAAGAACAAACAGCAAACAAATTTTCGATATAATATCGTCAGGGAAATAGCGTGCGAGGGTGCATCAGCTGATATGGAAGTGCAAAACATTTGTGGATAGAGGTTCGTTCTCCCGCATCCTCCTCCTCTTCTGCCGCTTAATGCGATCGAATATCATGAAGAAAATTTTAAAAAAGCATTAAGAACAAACAGCAAACAAATTTTCGATATAATATCGTCAGGGAGATACCGTGTGAGGGTGCATCAGCTGATACGGAAGTGGCATAACGTTTGTGGATAGAGGTTCGTTCTCCTGCATCCTCCTCCTCTTCTACCGTCAGTGCGATGGAATATTATGAAGAAAATTGAAAAAAAGCATTAAGAACAAACAGCAAACAAACTTTTGATATAATATCGTCAGGGACATAGCGTGTAGAGAATATATATATTTCATTTAAGTTTCCCATGTACAGTACTATATATGTTTTCTTTGTAACAAATTGTATAGTGTTCTTTTTCTCTCAGCTGACTTTGTTAACGTTAAGATTTTGTGCAGCATGGTCGATATATAAAGAAGATAGAATAATGTTTAGAACCAAGGAATATTAATAATACTATAATCTTGAAAAGTAGATAAACCCTAACTAGAGTGAGTAAATAAATATTTTATGAGTAAGATATTGCGCCTGAATAGTGATAAGCATCAGCTGATACGGAAGCGGCAAAATGTTTGCCGATAGAGGTTCGTTCTCCCACATCCTCCTCCTCTTCTACTGCTTAATGCGATCGAATACTATGAAGAAAATTGAAAAAATAAGCACTAAGAACAAATAGCAAACAAACATTTGATATAATATCGTCAGGGAAATAGCGTGCGAGGGTGCATCAGGTGATACGGAGTCGGCAAAACGTTTGCATCCTCATGCTCACCGCCACCATGCACGTCCCAGTGTATGCCTGTTGCCCACCGCATAATAGAGTGCATTAATTTGTTTACTGTACAGCAAAACTGTATATCTTTTATACTGTACACTATTTGCATGTTAATATAAATAATTACAGGTCTTTCTGCTTTGTTATGTACTTATAAAACATGTTTTACATATCTTATATCTTTGGTGTAGTGTCACTATGGATGTTTGTGGAATGTATCAGTGCCCATTATAATTGTTTCTTATGGAAAATGACTTGTTAAATTACGTGAAAATTACAACACGCGGCACTTCTGAGAACCCAACTTCACGTTCTTCTAAGAACTAGGTGTACTCCATATTACATCTGAAAACCCTGCACAATTCAAGTATAGGGGCAAAAATTAAATACTGAAATGAACTCACTACCAAACTAATTTGTGAGTATTAGCACATGTGTACATGTAAATAACTTAAAGGGGGTTTATGGAGTATGTTTATACAGCTTATTAAGTAAAAATGTCCTCACATTAGACTTTAAATAGCTTATACATCATAAAATTTTGCAAAATATATTCCGTGTATGAGTTTTCTTGTAGCTCATATTTGTCTTACACATGTAGAAGGAAATTGCTACCGATAATATATGAATTATATATATTGTACTCATTTCTGATTTAAGAAATGTGTGGAAATTTGTAGCTCACGGATTGGTCGGTGCAGTGATTGCTTCTTCTCATCTGCCTCCTAACTCTGGAACTCTCTTCCTCCTTGTATCTTCCCTAATTCTTATAACCTATCTTCCTTCAAAAAGCGGATCTCTTGTCATCTCAGGACCTACCCCTGCCCTCAGTACTTTGACTATTTTTTCAGCCTGTCCTTTTCCTTTGTCTGTTGTTACCTCATCTCTGCCTTGTCCTTAACATTTTTCTTTCCCTTCGTCTTAATGTTTTCTTTGTGCCCGGGCCTTTATTGATGAGGGCAGTTTTTCTTGCCTGTCTCGGTGTCACACTTATAAAAAAAATTTCAATGAATTTAAAGTTTTAAGGAAAGATATGATTAGTGTTTGCTAGTAAAAAGAGAAAGGTTACCAGGAGATGGGGAGTTGCAAGCATAGGGGCCTTTGCCATGAGTGCAGTTAGGGAAATACACACACACACACACACACACACACACACACACACACACACCGTATAGTTTATTGAGGTAAACGAGAGGTGTTGAGGCTGCTAGTGTAGCGCATGGTAGGAAGGGCAAAGAATTGGAGTGGATATGAGATGGTGATTGCTGTTTGTTTAATGTTTGTTTATCATTCTCTTATTTCTGCCTTATTCTTACGCTTCTGCTTTTCTTCGTTTTCTTGGTGCCTGGGCCTAATGAGGGCAAATATTTTCTTTGCCGGTATTGGTGTCATTCTCATTAAAGAAAATGGATTATATATATATGTATATATACAGAAGCTCCCCTACTTACAAACAACCAAGTTACGAACATTCATAGATACAAACAAAAACCTACCTACTATATACCCATGTATTAATGTATCTATTATTGTACTGTACTGTATTATTACATTATTATTACTGTATTGAAATTAATTAATACTGTATACTCCATGTTTTATGTAGTAGTTAAGTGCTTTTACCCTAAGTACTGTACATTGCTGCATATGTATGTACTGTACAGTACTTTTTTTTTTTTACCTAAGCACAGCTTCTGAACAATTATTCTTACAAGTGGACTTTATGGAACCTAACTCGTTCGTAAGTTGGGGAGTATATATATACAGTAAACTAGCTTTTTATGCATTCCTATAATACGCGAAATTGGAATAACACCTCCAAAAAATAATAGTAAAAAAATACAAAATGCTTGAGCTACGCTTGTGCGTGCGAGAAAAAACGAAATACATGGTTGTGTTTAGTAACTAAGCAACTGCCTCTGAGGCAGTTTCCCACCATGCTGCCATGTGCTTCAGTATCTCTTCACCCAATATTAACCCCAACAACAACCAGGGGTTTGCTCTCCCCCTTCCTCCTCCTCCTCTACTCCTCCCTCTTCTACCGCTTAAGTCTCCTCCTCACCGCAACCTCCTCCCTCCCCTACCGCTTATGTCATCTTTGTTTATGTTTGCGGATAAGGGTTCGTTAATTTTTTTTTTTTGCTGTACAGTATTTATTTGTAAACCTGTATATTTATTATGCTGTACATTATTTGTATATTAATATAAACTTCTACAGGTCTTTCATCTTTGTTATGTATTTATAAAATATGTTTTACTTACATCTTTGGCATAGTGTGTTTATGTACTGTTTTGGAACGTATCAATGCCTATTATCATGTTTCCTATTGTTCCAAGAGGTGAGTATATATATATATATATATATATATATATATATATATATATATATATATATATATATATATATATATAATATATATATATATATATATATATATATATATATATATATATATATATATATATATATATATATATACACGCAGACACTCCCCAACTTATGAACAAGTTAGGTTCCAAAAGTCAGTTTGTATAGTATTAAGGCTAAAGACTCTTAATTGCTACATAAAACATAAATTATACAGTATTATTGAATTTTAGTACAGTAATTATAATGTAATAATGCAATACAGTACAGTAATACACGTTTTAATACATGGGTTGATAATGGGTAGATTATTGTCGTATCCCTGAATGTTCATAACTCAATTGTTTGTAAGTAGGGGAGTTTCTGTATACACCTAGTTCTCAGAATAACGCCTAGATAGGTTCTCATAAGTGTCGGGTAAATGGAAAATCGCGTGAAAAAACGAGTCATTTTCCATAGGAAACAATGATAATGGGCATAGATACGTTCCAGACCTTACATAGACACACCATGCCAAAGATATAAGATAAGTAAAAAACATTTTATCACTACATAGCAAAGCATAAAGCCTGCTGGCTAGTACAGTGGTAACGCGCTGGCTTCGCATTCACGAGGTCGAAAGATCGGTTCCCGTCCAAGACCGAGAGTTTAAGCTGTTTACTGGCAGGTTACTGCTGTGGTTGGGCACCACAGTGGGCAGTTGTGGCTTGCCCTGGCTGACGAATACCCATTGTATTGTAATGGAAATAAAGGTTTATTATTATTATTATTATTATTATTATTATTATTATTATTATTATTATTATTATTATTATTATTATTATTATTATTATTGTATCTATTTTTAAGAGTATACAAAAGATATTCACATTCACTTTACAGCTAGAAATTAGCATACATTACTGTACTGTACTCTATTATGCAGTGGGCAATAGTCATACAGTACACTGGGACATGCATGGTGGCCGTGAGCAAGTAACTTATGCGGTAGAAGAGGAGGAGGATGCAAGAGAACGAACCTCTATCTGCAAATGTAAACAAAGATGAAATAAAAATTATAAATAACCAAAGCAAGACTAAAAAACGAAAACAAAAAATTAATTATGCAATGCCTAAATCTACCATATGACAGATTAAAAAAACTTAATCTACATTCTCTAGAAAGGCGCAGAGTTAGGGAGGATATGATTGATGTGTATGAATGGTTTAAAGGGATTAACAAGGGTGATATTAATAAAGTTTTAAAAATTCATTATCACACCAGAACTCGTAATGGGTAATGGATTTAAGCTTGATAAATTTAGGTTCAGAAGGGAAATTGGTGAAAATTGGCTTGGTAATACCGTAGAGTATTCCTAGTAGGATAAATGCCAATACCTTAGACAACTTCAAATGTAGATTAGATAGACATATGACAGAGATAGGGTGGGTGTATATATAATGTATAATGATGATGATCTTTTCTTATCGTAATCCTCTTTGTACTCGTGGAAGAAGCGTCTGCGGGCGCTTGTTTACTATTAAGAAAAAATAAAAAATAAAAAAATTAATGGGGGGGGGGCGTTATTGGCGAAATTCGAATTTTTTACCATTATTTTTTTTGGGCGTTATTGCAATTTCGCGGATAAAAAAATTGCGCATAATAGGAACAAGGTGTATATATATATATATATATATATATATATATATATATATATATATATATATATATATATATATATATATATATATATATATATATATATATATATATATATATATATATATATATATATATATACAGTAATCCCCCCCTTATCTCGGTAGTTCAGTTCCGGGACCCGGCGCGAGACAGGAAAACCGCGAAGTAGGATCAACCTATATGTACATAGATATTTTAATTTTTTTTACGTTTACACTGTATAAACCCTCCTGTACTGTTAACAAACCACCCTTTACTTCATAAATAAGAGCATGCAACGTAAATTTATATGAAAGTGATAGATAAAATTACAGTGAATGAAGTGTTAATTACTTGACATACTCATGTACATAGGTATTTTACTTTTATTTTTACGTTTACGTACTTTATAAACCCTCCCTGCACTGTTAAAAAAACACCCTTTACATTATAAATAACAGCAAGCAACGTAAATTTTTATGATAGTGATAGGAAAACTTACCGTGAATGAGGTGATGATGACGTGACATACATAGGTATTTTACAATTATTTTTACGTTTACGTACTGTATAAACCCTCCCTGCACTGTTAAAAAAACACCCTTTACATTATAAATAACAGCAAGCAACGTAAATTTGTATGATAGTGATAGGAAAACTTACCGTGAATGAGGTGATGATGACGTGACATACATAGGTATTTTACAGTTATTTTTACGTTTACGTACTGTATAAACCCTCCCTGCACTGTTAAAAAACACCCTTTACATTATAAATAACAGCAAGCAACGTAAATTTTTATGAAAGTGATAGGAAAACTTACCGTGAATGAGGTGATGATGACGTGACATACATAGGTATTTTACAATTATTTTTACGTTTATGTACTGTATAAACCCTCCCTGCACTGTTAAACAAACACCCTTTACATTATAAATAACAGCATGCAACGTAAATATACATGAAAGTGATAGATAAAATTACGGTGAATGAAGTGGTAACTACATGACATACTCATGTACATAGGTATTTTACAATTATTTTTATGTTTACGTACTGTATAAACCCTCCCTGCACTGTTTAAAAAACACCCTTTATATTATAAATAACAGCAAGCAACGTAAATTTACATGAAAGTGATAGATAAAATTACAGTGAATGAAGTGGTAATTACATGACATACTCATGTACATGGGTATTTTACAATTATTATAAATAACATCATGCAACGTAAATTTATATGTACGTGATAGGTAAACTTACCGTGAATGAGATGATGATGATCTTTCTTGACCCTGGAGGAAATTATTTCGCACCCAATAAAAGCTTTACGGCTTCTTTTTGGGGGAGAAGAACATGGTAATGGGGAGTTGCTGTCGCTGTTTCTTCATTTGTTGGAAGATGGTATGGTAAGGAATCATGCCATCATCGAGAAAATTACAGAAGGTCACCGAACGAACCATATTATCGTCATATTCCTGCGAGAGTTGTTGGAGTGCTTTAAAATGTTTATACATGGCTGCCAAACGTTCGAGTGTAAGGCCAGGTTCTTCAATTTCTTCGTGCGTTTCCTCAAGTTCTTCCTCTTCTTCGCTCGCTGATTTTGTCATTTCTTCCAAGTCTTCATCAGTCAAAGGCTGCGAGTGGCAGTCAATCAGTTCATTCACATCTTCGTTAGTCATATTTTTAAAGCCTTCTCCTCCTAGCAATGCAGCCAACTTCACAGCTTTCGCAACTGCCGCCTTCTGCACTTCGTCAGGAGCAAATCCCTTGTAGTCGTGGATGACTTCGGGCCACAATTTCTTCCAGCTGGCATCGATTGTGGCCGACTTCATCTCTTAGATTGCTTTCTGAATATTTTGTAGGCTTGTGGCAATCGTGTAATTACGCCAGTATGTCTTCACTGAGAAGTCTTTGCCCGAATCCATGGCTTCAACAAGGTTTGCTAGGGCATTTCGTGTGTAGAGGGCCTTGAACGCACGAATAACGCCTTGATCCATAGGCTGAGTCAGTGACGTCGTATTCGGTTGCAGGAACTGAACTTGAGCACCGTCATATTGGAGATTGGTTGCGTGGCCACCAGCATTATCCATCAAAAGAAGGACTTTAAATTCAAGGCCTTTTTCCGCAAGATAAAGTTTTACCTGAGGGATAAAGCATTGGTGAAACCAGTCCGATGAGAGGCTTTTCGTGATCCAGGCCTTAGGGTTATGCATCCAATACACTGGCAGCAGATTCTTATTCTTGTTCTTCAAAGCCCCAGGGTTCTTTGACTAGTATATAAGTCCGGGCTTTAACATGAAGCCCGCAGCATTCCCGCACTTGATGAGGGTAACGCGATCCATGTGCGCATTAAATCCAGGGGCTTTAGCTTCGTCCTTGAAGAGAAAAGTGCGAGATGGCATTCTCTTCCAAAATAAGCCAGTCTCATCCATGTTGAAGACTAGATCAGGAACATATTCCCCTTCGGCGATAATTTTCTTGAAGTCGTTCGTGATGTAATATTTTGCGGCAGCTGTATCTGCAGAGGCAGCTTCTTCATGCACTGAGCACTGAAACGCTTTTTAGGTCATAGCGTTTTTGAAATTTGAAAAACCATCCCTTGCTAGCAACGAATGGTTGTATCCTCGATGGAAAATCGCTGGAGGGTCCTGGTTTTGGGTCGTCGATATCTTCTTCTCTCTCCTCCTCTTCATGGTCGCCACTGTCGTCATCGGGTTCATTTGCAGCGAATGTCTTGTACAGCTTCTTCACCTTTGTATGATATTGCTGTCTAAGCTGATGTTTTTCTTTCTGCAATCAGCAATCCACAGGGCCAAAGCAGCTTCCATCCGCACTACTGCCTTATTGTGGGATGTTATGACCCTCTTCGCTGATTTATCAAAAGAAATACTCGCTGTGTTCCTGATCTTTGCCTCGTCCTTTTTGATGTAGCGAATAGTAGATTCAATGAGGCCATACTAGCGGCCGACATCCACAAACCTTTTTCCTTCTCTCAACATATCTAAGAGTTTCACTTTATCTACAATGTTTAACATTTTCCTTTGCCGCTTAGGCTGACTCCCAGAAGCCTTAGAAGGTGAAGGACGTTTGGGAGGCATTGCAAAGGTTAAATTACGCGTGAAAACACAATCACAAGCAAAACGTATTAATAAGCACAACGAGAACGGCGCACACGTGAGTTAGACTGAGCGAGTGAGGCAGCACATTGGAAATTGAAGGGAAAAGCAAACTGCAATGAAAAAGCCAATCAGACCCCATGATACAGAACATATTGAAAAATAATTCTGTGATTCGTCGTCTCCCAAGCTTTCAGCCAATAGCATGTGAGAGCCTTTTCGTTTTCCGAAACGCTGATAGCGGTATCGTATTTTACATGGTGCAATACTGTTAGTACTTTGTTTTTTATTATTTTTTACTGTTTTATTATTCTTAGGCTAGGAAATACTTGTTTTATCAATAAGATAATGAAAATTTTAATATTCACTAGGACACGTAGGTGAGAGCCTTTGCGTTTTCCGAAACGTGATACCGGTACCGTTTTTTCATGGTGCAATACTGTTAGTACTCTATTTATGTTTTTTACTATTTTGTACCGTTTTATTATTCTTAGGCTAGGAAATACTTGTTTTATCAATAAAATAATGAAAATTTTAATATTCACTAGGTCACGTAGGTAAGAGCCTTTGCATTTTCCGAAACACTGATACCGGTATCGTATTTTACGTGGTGCAATACTGTTAGTATTTATGTTTTTTTACTATTTTTTACTGTTTTATTATTCTTAGGCTAAGAAATATGTTTTTTTATCAATAAAATCATGAAACTACTGGAAATATAAATATACATGCTAGCTCATGTAGCTGTGACCCCAATACATTGTATGCTATCGGACACTATTTCGCATGATGCAATACTGCGAGTTATACTGTACGTACATATATCTAAATTTTTACTATTTTTTACTGTTTTATTATTTGTAGGCTGGGAAATAAATTTTTTTTATCAATTAAATAATGAAATTTTTTTTTTTCAATAAAAAAATTAAAATACTGAAAATTTTTATTTTTTCAGTATTATAATAATTTTGCATATACCCAAAAAATAAAATAATAATTCTCCCCCCCAAAAAACCGTGATACAGTGAGAACGCGAACCAAGAAACGCGATACAGCGGGGGATCACTGTATATATATATATATATATATATATATATATATATATATATATATATATATATATATATATATATATATATATATATATATATATATATATATATATATATATATATATATATATACAGTGATCCATCGTTTATTGCGGGGGTTATGTCCCAGGACCGACTGCGATAGGTAAATTTCTGCGAAGTAGGATCACCCTATATGTACATAGGTATTTTACATTTATTTTTACGTTTACTGTATAAACCCTCCCTGTACTGTTAACAAACCACCCTGTACTTCATAAATAACAGCATGCAAGCGTAAATTCAGATGAAAGTGATAGGTAAACTTACCGTGAATGAGGTGGTAATGACATGACATACTCATGTACATAGGTATTTTACAATTATTTTTATGTTTGCTGTATAAACCCTCCATGCACTTTTAAAAAACCACCCTTTACTTTATAAATAACAGCATACAAGCGTAAATTTATGTGAACGTGATAGGTAAACTTACCGTGAATGAGGTGGTAATGAAGTGTGTAAACTCCATAGGAAATTATTCCGCAGCCAATAACAGCTTTACGGCTGCTTTTTGTGGGCGAAGAACATGGTAATGGGGAGTTGCTGTCACTTTTTTTTCTTTTGTTGGAAGATGGTCTTGTAAGGAATCATGGCATCATCGAGAAGATTGCAGAAGGTCACCGAACGAACCATATTATCGTCATGTTCCTGCGAGAGTTGTTGGACTGCTTTCACATGTTCAATCATGGGTGCCAGATGTTCGAGTTTAAGGCCAGGTTCTTCTATTTTTTCGTGCGTTTCCTCAAATTCTTCTTCCTCTTCATCGCTCGCTGATTTTGTCATTTCTCCCAAGTCTTCATCAGTCAAAGGCTGCTAGTGGCAGTCAATCAGTTCATTCACGTCTTTGTGAGTCATATCTTTAAAGCCTTCTCCTCCTAGCAATGCAGCCAGCTTCACAGCTTTTGCAACTGCCGAGTTATGGACTTTGTCAGGAGCAAATCCCTTGTAGTCGTAGATGACTTCGGACCACAACTGCTTCCAGCTGGCATTGATGTGGCCGGCTTCGTCTCTTTGATTGCACTCTGAATATTTTGAAGGCATGTAGCAATCATGTAATTTCACCAGTACGTCTTCATTGAGAATTCTTTGTCCGCATCCATGGCTTCAACCAGGCTCGCCAAGGCATTTCGTGTGGAGAGGGCCTTGAACGCACGAATAACGCCTTGATCCATAGGCTGAATCAGTGACGTCGTATTTGGTGGCAGGAACTCTACTTGAACACCGTTATATTCAAGATTAGTTGCGTGGCCACCAGCATTAACCATCAAAAGCAGGACTTTAAATTCAAGGCCTTTTTCTTCAAGATAAATTTTGGCCTGAGGGATAAAGCATTGGTGAAACCAGTCCGATGTGAGGCTTTTCATGATCCAGGCCTTAGGGTTATGCATCCAATACACTGGCAGCTGATTCTTCTTTTTATTCTTCAAAGCCCTAGGGTTCTTTGACTTGTAGATAAGCCTGGGCTTTAACATGAAGCCCGCAGCATTCCTGCACATGATGAGGGTAACGCGGTCTTTGTGCGCTTTAGATCCCGGGGCTTTAGCTTCTTCCTTGAAGAGAAAAGTGCGAGATGGCATTCTCTTCCAAAATAACCTAGTCTCATCCATGTTGAACACTTGCTCAGGAGCATATTCGCCTTCGGCGATAATTTTCTTGAAGTCATTGTTCATGTAATCTTCTGCTGCAGCTGTATCTGCAGAGGCAGCTTTGCCTTAAACTGCAACGCTCTTTAGGCCAAAGCGCTTTTGAAATTTGGAGAACCATCCCTTGCTTGCAACAAACGATTGTTTCCTCAGTGGAGAATCGCTGGAGGGTCCTGGTTGTGGGTCGTCGATCTCTTCTTCTCTCTCCTTCTCCTCTCCATGGTCGCCACTGTCGTCGTCGGGTTCGTTTGCAGCGAATATCTCGTACATCTTCTTCGCCTTTGTTTGTATGATATTACTGTGTATGCTGATGTTCTTCTTTCTGCAATCAGCAATCCACAGGGCCAAAGCAGATTCCATCCGCACTATTATCTTATTGCGGGGTGTTACGACCCTCTTCGCTGATTTACTAAAAGAAATAGTAGCTGTTTTCCTGATAGTTGCCTCGTCCTTTTTGATGTAGCGAACAGTAGATTCATTGAGGCCAAAATGGTGGCCGACATCTGCAAAACTTTTTCCTTCTTTCAGTATATCTAACAGTTTCACCTTATCTGTTATGGTTAACATCTTCCTTTGCCACTTAGGCTCACTACCAGAAGCTTTAGAAGTTAAAGGACGTTTAGGACCATTGCAGAGGTTGAAAAAAGTGAAGAAAATAAATCACAAGCACAACATATTAATAAGCACAACGCGAACGGTGCACATGTGAGTTAGACTGAACGGGTGAGGTGAGACAATGCAAGATGGTGGGAGAACCAAGCTTCAATCAAAAGGCCAATCAGACCCCATGATACAGAACATGCAGAAAAACAATTATGTGATTCGTCATATTCCACCCTTTTATCCAATAGCATTCCATGAACTATCTCACGTAGGTGCGAGCCTTTGCATTTTCCAAGACGCCAATACATTGTACGCTCTCATACAGTATTTCACATGGTGCAATACTGTGACCTATATATTTAAATTTATGTGTTTTACTAATTTTTACTGTGTTTTTATTCTTAGGCTAGGAAATACTTGTTTTATCAATAAAATAATGAAAATTTTAATATGTACTAGCTCACGTAGGTGCGACCCTTTTCGTTTTCCGAAACGCTGATAGCGGTATCGTATTTTACATGGTGCAATACTGTGAGTATTTATGTTTTTTACTATTTTTTACTGTTTTATTATTCTTAGGCTAAGAAATTAATTTTTTTATCAATAAAATCATGAAACTACTGGAAATTTTAATATATGCTAGCTCACGTAGGTGCGACCCTTTGCGTTTTCCGAAACGCTGTTACCGGTGCCGTACTTTCTATGGTGCAGAGTTACATGTTAAAATTTATGTTTTTTACCATTTCTTACTGTTTTATTATTCTTTGGCTGGGAAATAAATTTTTTTTTCAATAAAATAATGAAAATGCTGAAAATTTTTTTTCTTAAAATTTTAATATTTTCGCATATACCCAGAAAAAAAAAACTCGCCAAGATAAAAACCGCGATGCACTGAATCTGCGATAGGTGAACCGCGCTATAGCGATGGATTACTGTATATATATATATATATATATATATATATATATATATATATATATATATATATATATATATATATATATATATATATATATATATATATATATATATATACATACAGTGTTGCCTCACTTATCGCTGTAGTTCGGGTCCGGGACCCGGCGCGAACCAGGAAATCCGCGAAGTAGGATCCGCCTATATGTACATAGATATTTTAATATATTTTTACGTTTACACTGTATAAACCCTCCCTGCACTGTTAAAAAAACACCCTTTACATTATAAATAACAGCAAGCAGCGTAAATTATTATGAAAGTGATAGATAAAATTACAGTGAATGAGGTGATAATGACGTGACATACATACTCATTTACAATTATTTTTTCGTTTACGTACTGTATAAACCCTCCCTGCACTGTTAAAAAAACACCCCTTACATTATAGATAACAGCAAGCAACGTAAATTTTTATGAAAGTGATAGGAAAACTTACCGTGAATGTGATGATGACGTGACATACATACTCATTTACAATTATTTTTTCGTTTACGTACTGTATAAACCCTCCCTGCACTGTTAAAAAAACACCCTTTACATTATAAATAACAGCAAGCAACGTAATTTTTATGAAAGTGATAGATAAAATTACGGTGAATGAGGTGATAATGACGTGACATACATACTCATTTACAATTATTTTTTCGTTTACGTACTGTATAAACCCTCCCTGCACTGTTAAAAAAACACCCTTTACATTATAAATAACAGCAAGCAACGTAAATTTTTATGAAAGTGATAGATAAAATTACGGTGAATGAGGTAATAATGACGTGATATACATACTCATTTACAATTATTTTTTCGTTTACTTACTGTATAAACTCTTCCTGCACTGTTAAAAAAACACCCTTTACATTATAAATAACAGCAAGCAACGTAAATTTTTATGAAAGTGATAGATAAAATTACGGTGAATGAGGTGATAATGACGTGATATACATACTCATTTACAATTATTTTTTCGTTTACGTACTGTATATACCCTTCCTGCACTGTTAAAAAACACCTCTTACATTATAAATAACAGCAAGCAACGTAAATTTTTATGAAAGTGATAGATAAAATTATGGTGAATGAGGTGATAATGACGTGACATACATACTCATTTACAATTATTTTTTCGTTTACGTACTGTATTAACCCTCCCTGCACTGTTAAAAAAACACCCTTTACATTATAAATAACAGCAAGCAACGTAATTTTTATGAAAGTGATAGATAAAATTACGATGAATGAGGTGATGATGACGTGACACACATACTCATTTACAATTATTTTTTCGTTCACGAACCGTATAAACCCTCCCTGCACTGTTAAAAAAACACCCTTTGCATTATAAATAACAGCACGCAACGTAAATTTCAATACAAAAATCAAAATACTGAAATTTTTTTTCTTCAATATTTTAATATTTTTGCGTATACCCATAAAATAAAATAATAATTTATCAAAAAAAAACCGCGATAGAGTGAGAACGCGAACCAAGAAGCGCGAATAACCGGGGTAACGCTGTATATATATATATATATATATATATATATATATATATATATATATATATATATATATATATATATATATATATATATATATATATATATATATATATATATATATATATACATACAGTAATCCCCCCATTATCGCGGTAGTTCGGTTCCGGGACCCGGCGCGAGACAGGAAAACCGCGAAGTAGGATCAGCGTATATGTACATAGATATTTTAATTTATTTTTACGTTTACACTGTATAAACCCTCCCTGTAGATATTTTAATTTATTTTTACGTTTACACTGTATAAACCCTCCCTGTATTTTTAGCAAACCACCCTTTACTCCATAAATAACAGCATGCAACGTAAATTTATATGAAAGTGATAGATAAAATTACGGTGAATGAAGTGGTAATTACTTGACATACTCATGTACATAGGTATTTTACAATAATAATTTGCCAATAGAAAATCCGCGATACAGTGAAAACGCGAACCAAGAAACGAGATACAGCGGGGGATCACTGTATATATATATATATATATATATATATATATATATATATATATATATATATATATATATATATATATATATATATATATATATATATATATATATATACCTAGTTCTCAGAATAACGCCTAGATAGGTTCTCAGACGGGTCAGGTAAATGGAAAATCGCGTGAAAAAACGAGTTATTTTCCATAGGAAACAATGATAAAGGGCATAGATACGTTCCAAACCTTACATAGACACACCATGCCAAAGATATAAGATAAGTAAAAAACATATTTTATTACTACATAGCAAAGCAGAAAGCCCTGTATCTATTTTTAAGAGTATACAAAAGATATTCATATTCACTTTACAGCTAGAAATTAACATACATTACTATACTTTATTATGCAGTGGGCAACAGTTATACAGTACACTGGGACATGCATGGTGGCAGTGAGCAAGTAACTTATGTGGTTGAAGAGGAGGAGGATGCAGGAGAACGAACCTCTATCTGCAAATGTATACAAAGATAAAATAAGAATTATAAATAACCAAAGCAAGACTAAAAAACGAAAAAATAAATTAATTTTGCAATGCCTAAATCTACCATATGACAGATTAAAAAAACTTAATCTACATTCTCTAGAGAGGCACAGAGTTAAGGGGAATATGATTGAGTGTATAAATGGTTTAAAGGGATTAACAAGGGTGATATTAATAAAGTTTTAAAAATTCATGATCAAACCAGAACTCGTAATGGGTAATGGATTTAATCTTGATAAATTTAGGTTCAGAAGGGAAATTGGTGAAAATTGGCTTGGTAATACCGTAGAGTATTCCTAGTAGGATAATAAATGCCAATGCTTTTTTTTTTTTTCTTTTTAAGGATGGGATAGGATAGGAGGGGAAAAAAGGGAGGGGATTAAGGATATAAGGGAATTGGAGGGAAAAGCACGAAAATTAGATAAAGTAAGAGAGAAAAAAGAAAAGGGCAGACCCTCGTGCTAAGCTCTGATCTGGAATTCAGATTCTGAATTGTATTACTTAGACACCTTCAAATGTAGATTAGATAGACATATGACAGAGGTAGGGTGGGTGTATATATAGTGTATAATGATGATGATCTTTTCTTTTCGTAATCCTCTTTGTACTGGTGGAAGAAGCCTCCGCGGGCGCTTATTTAGTATATTGAATTTTTTTTTTTTAAAATATAGTAAATAAGTGCCCGCGGAGGCTTCTTCCACCAGTACAAAGAGGATTACGATAATAAAAGATCATCATCATTATACATTATATATACACCCACCCTATAGGGTAGAATAGAATGTTGGAGAGAGAGAGAGAGAGAGAGAGAGAGAGAGAGAGAGAGAGAGAGAGAGAGAGAGAGAGAGAGAGAAATCTTTAATTAACTCTTATTCATTCAACCAAAACTACATTATTTATTTTAAAAATAATGGTTTAATTACAAATTCGTAATAATAATGATATTAATAATAATAATAATAATAATAATAATGATAATAATAATAATAATAATCCCCACAATCATCATCAAAGGAAAATTATTGTTAAAAATAATAATAATAATAATAATAATAATAATAATAATAATAATAATAATAATAATAATAATAATAGTAATAATATTAATAATAAGATCTAAGGATCTTCAGTACACATCTTTTATAATCCCTTCACATCTGACAGGTCATTACACTCTCCATCTGTTTCTCTTTACAGCCTAATAAAGGCTGTTTTATTTTATAATTTTTTGGTCCATCCTGGTGTCACAATAATCTAAAAAAAAAAAAAAAAAAAGGAGGGGGGGGCATTATTCGCGAATTCCGAGTTTTTTACTATTATTTTTGGGGGGCGTTATTGCAATTTCGCATATAAAAAAATCGCGTATAAAAGGAACAAGGTATATATATATATATATATATATATATATATATATATATATATATATATATATATATATATATATATATATATATATATATATATATATATATATATATAACCCAGTTCTTGGAATAAGGCGAAGATTGGTTCTCAGAAGTGACGTGTAATGTAAAAATCCCGTACTGTAACGAGTTATTTTCCATAAGAAACAATGATAATGGGCAGAGATACTTTTCACATGAAAGGCGACTGAATCAGATGAGCTCACCACAACACCTCGTACCACTCTCCAACACTCGCTTCCATCCCTAGTGACGAAGTTATCATATAGTAACGCTGATTATCTAAGTCAAATTGATGTAAAATGCAGCACAACGAAAGGATATCAAACCATCGTCATTTATGACCTTTTTCACTACGAATACTTACAAAAATGGTAAATTTTTTGGTGTTTATAGTTTAGATAGGGGCCTTTTTTTTTTTTTACATATGGCAGCAGCACACGTAAAAATCGTGAAATGCGTAAAACAGAAAATCGTCCTCTTCACCCCCTCCCCCTCTCCCAACCAAGGGTGTACCCTTAAAGGGTGACTGAATCAGATGAGCTCACCACAACACCTCATACCACTCTTCCAACACTAGTGACGAAGTTATCTTATAGAAACGCTGATCATCTAAGTCAAACTAATGTAAAATGCAACACAACGAAAGGATATCAAAACATCGTCATTTATGACATTATTTTACTATGAATACTTACATAAAAGGGCAATTATTTGCTGTTTGCAGTTTAGATAGAGCCCCTTCCTTTTACATCTGGCACCAGCACACGTTAAAGTTGCCAGAAATTAGTAAAACAGAAAATCGTCCTTTTCACCTTCTCACCCCATCTCAACCCGGGGTGTCCCCTTAATTCTCATGTAAACGTATGCATATGGCAGCAAGGTGGGAAAGTGCCTCCGGGGCAGTTGCTGATGTAATAAAATGAATATATTTTTTTTTTATTTTCGCTCGGGCATTACTCGTGTATCTTGCATTTTTTTTACTATTATGTTTTTGGGGCGTTATTCCAATTTCGCGTATTTTAAAAACAGGTAAAAAGCGACCTGAGTATATATATATATATATATATATATATATATATATATATATATATATATATATATATATATATATATATGTATATGTATATGTATATGTATATGTATATGTATATGTATATGTATATATATATATATATATATATATATATATATATATATATATATATATATATATATATATATATATATATATATATATATATATATATATATATATATATATATATATATATATATATATATATATATATATATATATATATATATATATATATATACAGTGTTCCTTTGTTTATCGCGAAGGTTCGGTTCCGGGATCCGGCGCGATACAGGAATTTTCACGAAGTAGGATTACCCTATATGTACATAGATATTTTAATTTATTTTTACGTTTGCACTGTATAAACTGTATAAACCCTCCCTGTACTGTTAACAAACCACCCTTTACTTCATAAGTAACAGCATGCAAGCGTAAATTTATATGAAAGTGATAGATAAACTTACTGTGAACGAGGTGGTAATGACATGACATACTCATGTACATAGGTATTTTACAATTGTTTTTACGTTTACTGTATAAACCCTCCCTGCACTGTTAAAAAAAACCACCATTTACTTTATAAATAACAGCATGCAACGTAAATTTATATATACGTGATAGGTAAACTTACCGTGAAAGAGGTGGTAATGATGTTTGTTGACTCCATTGGTATTTATTCCGCAGCCAATAACAGCTTTACGGCTGCTTTTTGGGGGAGAAGAACATGGTAATGGGGAGTTGCTGTCGCTGTTTCTTCTTTTATTGGGAGATGGTCTGGTCAGGAATCATGGCATCGTCGAGAAGCTTACAGAAGGTCACCGAACGAACCATATTATCGTCATGTTCCTGCGAGAGTTTTTGGACTGCTTCCATTTGTTCATATATGGCTGCCAGACGTTCGAGAGTAAGGCCAGGTTCCTCAATTTCTTCGTGCGTTTCCTGAAGTTCTCCTTCCTCTTCTTCGCTCGCTGATTTTGTCATTTCTTCCAAGTCTTCATCACTCAAAGGCTGCGAGTGGCAGTCAATCAGTTCATTCACATCTTCGGGAGTCATATCTTTAAAACCTTCTCCTCCTAGCAATGCAGCCAACTTCACAGCTTTCACAAGTGCCGAGTTATGGACTTCGTCAGGAGCAAATCCCTTGTATTCGTGGATGACTTCGGGCCACAATTTCTACCAGCTGGCATTGATTGTGGCCGACTTCATCTCTTTGATTGCATTCTGAATATTGTTTAGACATGTGACAATTGTGTAATTACGCCAGTACGTCTTCATTGAGAATTCTCTGTCCGAATCCATGGATTCAACCAAGTTCGCCAGGGCATTTCGAATAACACCTTGATCCATAGGCTGAATCAGTGACGTTGTATTCTTTGGCAGGAGCTCTACTTGAACACCGTCATATTCGAGATTAGTTGTGTGGCCACCAGCATTGTCCATCAAAAGAAGGACTTTAAATTCAAGACCTTTTTCTGCAAGATAAAGTTTTACCTGAGGGATAAAGCATTAGTGAAACCAGTCCGATGTGAGGCTTTTCGTGATCCAGTCCTTAGGGTTATGCATCCAATACCCTGGCAGCTGATTCTTCTTTTTATTCTTCAGAGCCTTAGGGTTCTCTGACTTGTAGATAAGCCCGGGCTTTAACATGAAGCCCGCAGCATTCCCGCACATGATGAGGGTAACGCGATCTTTATGCGCTTTAAATCCCGGGGCTTTAGCTTTGTCCTTGAAGAGAAAAGTGCGAGATGGCATTCTCTTCCAAAATAACCCAGTCTCATGCATGTTGAAGACTTTACTCAGGAGCATATTCGCCTTCGGCGATAATTTTCTTGAAGTCGTTGTTCACGTAATTTTCTGCAGCAGTTTATCTGCAGAAGTAACTTCTCCATAAACCGAAACATTTTTTAGGCCATAGCGTTTTTGAAATTTGGCGAACCATCCCTTGCTAGCAATGAACGATTGTATCCTCAGTGGAGAATTGCAGGAGGGTCCTGGTTGTGGGTCGTCGATATCTTCTCTCCCCTCCTCCTCTCCACGGTCGCCACTGTCGTCGACGGGTTCGTTTGTAGCGAATGTCTCGTACAGCTTCTTCGCCTTTGTTTGTATGATATTGCTGTCTAAGCTGATGTTTTTCTTTCTGCAATCAGCAATCCACAGGGCCAAAGCAGCTTCCATCCGCACTATTACCTTATTGCGGGATGTTACGACCCTCATTGCTGATTTATTAAAAGAAATAGTCACTGTTTTCCTGATATTTACCTCGTCCTTTTTGATGTAGCGAACAGTAGATTCATTGAGGCCAAAATAGCGGCTGACATCCGTAAACCTTTTTCCTTCTTTCAACATATCTAAGAGTTTCACCTTATCTGTTATGGTTAACATCCTCCTTTGCCGCTTAGGCTGACTACCTGAAGCCTTAGAAGATGAAGGATGCTTGGGAGGCATTGCAAAGGTTAAAATACGCGAGTAAAAAAATCACAAGCAAAACTTATTAATAAGCACAACGTGAACGGCGCACACGTGAGTTAGACTGAACAAGTGAGGCGAGAAAATGGAAGATGGTGGGAGAAGTAAACTTCTCTGAAAAAGCCAATCAGACCCCATGATACAGAACATACAGAAAAATAATTCTGTGATTCGTCGTCTCCCAACCTTTCAGCCAGTAGCATTCCATGAACTATCTCACGTAGGTGCGAGCCTTTGCGTTTTCCGAAACGCTGATAGTGGTATCGTATTTTACATGGTGCAATACTGTTAGTATTTATGTTTTTTACTATTTTTTACTGTTTTATTATTCTCAGGCTAAGAAATACGTTTTTTTTATCAATAAAATCGTGAAACTACTGGAAATTTTAATATATGCTAGCTCACATAGGTGTGACCCCAATACATTGTACGCTATCAGACAGTATTTCACATGATGCAATACTGTGAGTTATATATCTAAATTTATGTTTTTTACTATTTTTTACTGTTTTATTACTCTTAGGCTAGGAAATACTTGTTTTATCAATAAAATAATGAAAATTTCAATATGTACTAGCTCACGTAGGTGCGACCCTTTTCGTTTTCTGAAACGCTGATACCGGTATCGTATTTTACATGGTGCAATACTGTTAGTATTTATGTTTTTTACCATTTTTTACTGTTTTATTATTCTTAGGCTAAGAAATACGTTTTTTATCAATAAAATCATGAAACTACTGGAAATTTTAATATATGCTAGCTCACGTAGGTGCGGCCCTTTGCGTTTTCCGAAGCGCTGATACCGGTATCGTACTTTCTATGGTGCAGAGTTACATGTTCAAATTTATGTTTTTTTACTATTTCTTACTGTTTTATTATTCGTAGGCTGGGAAATAATTTTTTTTATCAATAAAATAATGAAAATTTTTTTTCAATAAAAAAATGAAAATACAGAAAATTTTTATTTTTTTATTTTAATATTTTTGCATATACCCACAAAAAAAAAAAATGCCAAAAAAATCGCGATACAGTGAATTCGCGAGGGAAGCATTGCGATAGAGCGAAGGATCACTGTATATACAGTGTTCCTTCCATTATCGCGAGGGTTCGGTTCCGGGACCCAGCGCGAGACAGGAAAATCGCGGAGTAGGATCAGCCTATATGTACATAGATATATTTTAATTTATTTTTATGTTTACACCGTATAAACTGTATAAACCCTCCCTGTACTGTTAACAAACCACCCTTTACTTCATAAATAACAGCATGCAAGCGTAAATTTATATGACATACTCATGTACATAGGTATTTTACAATAATTTTTACGTTTACTGTATACTGTAAACCCTCCCTGCACTGTTAAAAAACCACCCTTTACTTTACAAATAACAGCATGCAACGTAAATTTATATGTACGTGATAGGTAAACTTACCTTATCTGTTATGGTTAACATTTTCCTTTGCCGCTTAGGCTCACTACAAGAAGCCTTAGAAGATGAAGGAAGCTTGGGAGGCATTGCAAAGGTTAAAATATGCGAGTAAAAAAATCACAAGCAAAACGTATTAATAAGCACAACGTGAACGGCGCACACGTGAGTTAGACTGAACGAGCCTTTGTCCGAATCGCTGATAGCGGTATCGTATTTTACTTGTTGCAATACTGTTAGTATTTATGTTTTTTACTATTTTTTACTGTTTTATTATTCTTAGGCTAAGAAATACGTTTTTTTTATCAATAAAATCATGAAACTACTGGATATATAAATATATATGCTAGCTCACGTAGCTGCGACCCCAATACATTGTACACTACCGGACACTATTTCGCATGATGTAATACTGTGAGTTATACTATACGTACGTATATCATTCTATTAGATAATGAAATATGTTTTTTTCAATAAAAAAATGAAAATACTGAAAATTTTTATTTTTTTAATATTTTAATATTTTTGCATATACCCCCCCCAAAAAAAAAATAATTTGCCAAAAAAAAAAACTTGGTACAGTGAAAACGCGAGCCAAGAAACGCGATCCAGCGAAGGATCACTGTACAGTGAACCCTCGCTATATCGTGGTTCACCTTTCGTGAATTTAGTGCTTCATCTTCTTCGTCTACATCCTTTCCCACTTTTATGTGGGGTTGATGTTTCTGGCCAGTTATCTGTACTGGGCATATTTTGGTTTTGGCAAATTTTTTATGGCCGGATGTCCTTCCTGCCGCCAACCCTCCCCATCTACCTGGGCTTGGGACCGGCACCAAGTTAAGGCTGGCTTGCCCCCTCAGTGGCTGGGTTTCGTAAATTCAGTGCATCGTGGTTTTTTTGGGCGAGCTTTTTTTTTTCTGGGTTAAGATATTATTAAAATATTAAAATATTAAAATTTTCAGTAGTTTTATTATTTCAATGAAAAGAAATTTATTTTCATTATTTTATTGATAAGAAAAAGTATTTCCCAGCCTAAGAGTAATAAAACAGTAAAAAATAGTAAAAAACAAATTTAAACATGTAACTCTGCGCCATAGAATGTACGATACCGGTATTGGCGTTTCGGAAAACGCAAAGGGTCGTATCTACATGAGCTAGCACATATTAAATTTTCCAGTATTTTCATTCTTTTATTGATAAAAAAAAGTTTTTTTTAGCATAAGAATAAGAAAACAGTAAAAAGTAGTAAAAAACATAAATTTAAAAATGTAACTCACAGTATTGCACGATGTAAAATACGATACCGGTATCGGCGTTTCGGAAAACGAAAAGGGTTGCTCCTACATGAACTAGTACATATTAAAATTTTCAGTATTTTCATTATTTTATTGAAAAAAAATATTTCCTAGCCTAAGAATAAAAATACAGTTAAAAATAGTAAAAAACTTAAATTTAAACATGTAACTCGCAGTATTGCACCATGTAAAATATTGTACGATAGCGTACACTGTATTGGTGTCTTGGAAAACGCAAAGGGTTGCACCTACGTGAGATAGTACATGGGATGCTATTGGCTGAAAGGGTGGGAGAATTGTTTTTCTGTATGTTCTGTATCATGGAGTCTGATCGGCATTTTGACTGAAGCTTGATTCTCCCAGCATCTTCCATTGTCTCACCTTACCCATTCAGTCTACTCACGTGCGCGCCGTTCGCGTTGTGCTTCTTAATAAGTTGTGCTTCTAATTTTGTGAAACTTTCGTTTTTCAACTTCTGCAATGCCTCCCAAGCGTCCTTCATCTTCTACGGCTTCTGGTAGTAAGCCTAAGCGACAAATGAAGATGTTGACCATAACAGAAAAGGTAAAACTATTAAATATGCTGAAGGAAGGAAGAAAGTTCGCGAATGTCGGCCACCATTTCGGCATCAACGAATCTACTGTTCGATATATCAAAAAGGACGAGGCAAATATCAGGAAAACAGCGACTATTTCTTTTAATAAAACAGCGAAGAGTGTCGGTCGTAACACTCCGCAATAAGACAATGGTGCGGATGGAATCTGCTTTGGCCCTGTGGATTGCTAATTGCAGGAAGAAGAACATCAGCTTAGACACCAGTATCATACAGACAAAGGCTAAGAAGCTGTACAAGACATTTGCTGCAAACGAACCCGACGACCACGTGGCGATCGTGAGGACGAGGAAAGAGAAGATATCGACGACCCACAACCAGGACCCTCCAGCGATTCTCCACCGAGGACATGATTGTTCGTTGCAAGCAAGGTATGATTCACCAAATTTAAAATATGCTTTGGCCTAAAGAGCGTTTCGTTGCATGGCGAAGCTGCCTCTGCAGATACAGCTGCAGTTGAAGATTACGTGAACAACAACTTCAAGAAAATTATCGCTGAAGGGGAATATGCTCCTGAACAAGCCTTTAACATGGATGAGACTGGGTTATTTTGGAAGAGAATGCCGTCTCACACTTTTCTCTTCAAGGAAGATGCTAAAGCCCCGGGATTCAAAGCGCACAAAGACCGCGTTACCCTCATCATGCGTGGGAACGCTGCGGGCTTCATGTTAAAGCCCGGGCTTATCTACAAGTCAAAGAACCCTAGGGCTTTGAAGACCAAGAACATGAATCTGCTGCCAGTGTATTGGATGCATAACCCTAAGGCCTGGTTCAAGAAAAGCCCCACATCGGACTGGTTTCACCAATACTTTATCCCTCAGGTCAAAGTTTATCTTGCGGAGAAGGGCCTTGAATTTAAAGTCCTTCTTTTGATGGTTAATGCTGGTGGCCACACAACTGATTTCAAATATGACAGTGTTCAAGTAGAGTTCCTGCCACCGAATACGACATCACTCATTCAGCCTATGGATCAAGGCGTTATTAGTGCGTTCAAGGCCCTCTACACACGAATGCCCTGGCGAACCTGGCTGACTCCATGGATGTGGACAAAGAATTTGCACTGAAGACGTACTGGCGTAACTACACGATTGCTACATGCCTTCAAAGTATTCAGAATGCAATCAAAGAGATGAAGCCAGTCACAATCATTGCCAGCTGGAAGAAATTGCGGCCGAAAGTCATCTACGACTACAAGGGATTCGCTCCTGTCAAAGAGCATAACTCGACAGTTGCTAAAGCTGTGAAGTTGGCTGCATTTCTAGGAGGAGAAGGCTTTAAAGATATGACTCATGGTGACGTGAATGAACTGATCGACTGCCACTTGCAGCCTTTGACTGATGATGACTTGGAGGAAATGACAAAATCAGCGAGCGAAGAAGAGGAAGAACAACAACCAGAGGAAATGCATGAAGAAGTCAAAGAAGCTGGCCCTACTCGCGAACCTCTTTCAGCCATGTATAACTTGGACAAAGAACTCCAACAACTGTCGCAGGAGCATGACGATTATATGGTTTGTTTGGTGCACTTCTGCAGTATTATCAACGATGCTATGACTCCTTATAAGAGTATATATAATGCTCCTACTTTGCGGAGTTTCACCTCTCGCGGCTGGTCCAGGAACCAAACCCCCGCAAAATCGACGGAGCACTGTATATATATATATATATATATATATATATATATATATATATATATATATATATATATATATATATATATATATATATATATATATATATATATATATATATATATATATATATATAATATATATATACATACAGTGCTCCGTCGATTTCGCGGGGGTTTGGTTACTGGACCGGCTGCGATAGGTGAAAATACGCGAAGTAGGAGCACCATATATACATAGGTATTTTACATTTATATTTACCTTTATTGTATAAACCCTCCCTTCTCTGTTAACAAACCACCCTTTACTTCATTAATAAATTAAAGGGTGGTTTGTCAACAGAGAAGGAAGGGTTTATACAGTAAAGGTAAAAATAAATGTAAAATACCTATGTATATATGGTGCTCTTACTTCGCGGATTTTCACCTATCGCGGCCGGTCCAGAAACCAAACCCCCGCGAAATCGACGGAGCACTGTATATATATATATATATATATATATAATTATATATATATATATATATATATATATATATATATATATATATATATATATATATATATATATATATATATATATATATATATATATATATATATATATATATATATATATATATATATATATATATAGATAGTTATATAACTTTATTGTCAAATTGCAGTACACTAAGTATACAAAATGAAATTCTTTGTGGCACTGAGCCCCCTACTACAATCAAGGTAAAAATAATATAAAATAAAATGATATAAAATGGTATAAAAAGTTGGCCCATACAAATGTAAAGGCTATATATATGTACATACACATACACATTTACATATACATATCCACATACCTACCCATGGGAGACTTATTAGGAAGCTGCAATCAATGGCTAGAATAGGTGGAAATGTCTTGGAATGGATAAAAACTTACTTAGAAGGAAGGGAACAGAGGGTTAGAGTAAGACACTCAGTGTCTGAATGGAGAAGAGTTAGTAGTGGAGTTCCACAGGGTTCAGTTTTAGGGCCACTTTTGTTCCTTGTATATGTAAATGACCTACCAGAGTCTGTAAATTCATTCATGAATATGTTTGCAGATGATGCAAAGATTGTGAAGAAAGTAAAAAACGAGAACAATGGTAGAGAACTTCAGGAGGATCTAAATAATCTGCATGAGTGGTCAGAAAAGTGGCTAATGAAATTCAATACCTCAAAATGTAAGGTAATGAGAATGGGTACAAGTGCAAGAAGGCCCAAGCTTGACTACTCGGTGGCTGGAGTACAACTTCAGGAGACAGAAAATGAGAGAGATCTAGGAGTAAACATATTGGCAGATTTGTCTCCAGAAATACATATAAATGGCGTAGTAAGGGCAGCATATGCATTCTTATCAAATGTAAGGGTAGCCTTCAGGCACATGGACAAGGAAATGTTCAGAAATATTTATGTAACCTATGTGAGGCCAAAACTCGAATATGCAGCCCCCTTTTGGAATCCGCACTTGAAAAAGCACATAGCTAAGCTTGAAAAAGTTCAAAGACATGCCACGAAACTGGTGCCAGAAATACGCAATCTCGGTTATGATGAGAGGCTGAGGGAATTAGACTTGCCATCACTCGAAGCTAGAAGAGTAAGGGGGGATATGGTGACAGTCTTTAAATTCCTTCATGGTTATGATAGAGTGGATAGGGATCGATATTTCGATATGGCTGGCTCTAGAACTAGAGGTCATAGTTTGAAGCTTCGGAAGAAAACTTGTTTGCAGGATGTAAGGAAATACTTTTTCAGTGTAAGAGTAGTTGATAATTGGAATTCGCTAAGCGAGGAGGTAGTAAATGCTACCTCAATCCATAGTTTTAAGGACAGGTATGATAAGTATCACTAAGTCTAAAAATGGAACCGATCAGGAGACGGGAAGATACGAGCTTTGGGCTCTTTCCCGTAAACACAATTAGGTAATCACAATTAGGTAATCACCCAATTAAACACATACCAATATACAAACATGCACACCCATACACGTAACCTATGTGAGGCCAAAGCTCGAATATGCAGCCCCCTTTTGGAATCCGCACTTGAGAAAGCACATAGCTAAGCTTGAAAAAGTTCAAAGACATGCCACGAAACTGGTGCCAGAAATACGCAATCTCAGTTATGATGAGAGGCTGAGGGAATTAGACTTACCATCACTCGAAGCTAGAAGAGTGAGGGGGGATATGGTGACAGTCTTTAAATTTCTTCATGGTTATGATAGAGTGGATAGGGATCGATATTTTGATATGGCTGGCTCTAGAACTAGAGGTCATAGTTTGAAGCTTGGTAAGAAAACTTCTTTGCAGGATGTAAGGAAATGCTTTTTCAGTGTAAGAGTAGTTGATAATTGGAATTGGCTAAGGGAGGAGGTAGTTAATGCTATCTCAATCCATAGTTTTAAGGACAGGTATGATAAGTATCACTAAGTATAAAATGGAACTGATGAGGAAACGGGAAGATACGAGCTTTGGGCTCTTTCCCGTAAACACAATTAGGTAATCACAATTAGGTAATCACACACACACATACATACGCCCATAATGCTACCTTAAGATATCCATCACTTTAAAAACCGATTCATCACAGTGATATAATGGCTTATCTCATGTTTACCACTTTTAAATTGTTAAAAAGTAAAATACTCTTTGGAATGAAGGATTTTTTATATCTATTTGTACGTTGTGCCGGCAACGCTAGCCTTCCTCCAGACCTTAAAAAAGTGTAACAGTTGTGCAGTGGATGAGTTCGATCCTGCATGATTTTTTCTCCTTGTTTTATTACTCCTTCCTGATACAGAGTGTCTAGTGGTTCAGTATATATATATATATATATATATATATATATATATATATATATATATATATATATATATATATATATGTATATATAAAAAGAAAAAGACAGACAGAAAGTAATACTTTTTTTCCTAATTCTAAGTAATATTTATTATTTTTCTTCTTAATGTGAGGCAGTATTGAAGTAAGTAATGCCTGGGAAAGTAAAAGTGCGAGTAGTGGCAGGCCGGAATCTGCCCGTGATGGACAGATCTTCAGACACCACAGATGCCTACGTCGAGGTTAAGTTGGGTGCGATAACTTTTAAAACAGAAGTGTATAGGAAGAGCTTGAATCCTCAGTGGAATTCGGAATGGTTTCGTTTTGAGGTAAATGTATCGAACACCTTGAATTTTTATTTTAATGGATAGTTGAGTCTTTATATATCAGGCATTGATGGCTGTATATCCTCTCTGAATTTTATAGAATCCGAGAATGAAGTATACTTGTTTTTGTAAGATATTATTCACTATGGAATACATTCAAAAAATCTTTCAGTTTAGAATGGTTGAATTAAGTGTGTTTGTTATTAGTACTATAAAGCATACTTCATTCATCTACTTTGCAGCTTTGAAGCTCATGTAGAATAGGGACTTGCCCATTATCAGCAACAGAGAAAGTTTTTGTCATGTTAGGTTAGAATTCGATCTTAATGGCCAAGCTCAAATTTTAACCTAACTTAATCTAATATACTCTTTCTTAGCTGTTGATAAAAAGCAGGTCCAAATTATTCAGGAGTTCTTCTTTATATATTATGTTATTATGCATGATGCTGAATACATTCGCATAGCTGTAAATATGATGATGTTCATAATTGACAAGATGACTTACTTGAATACACAGCTTGTAAGTAGATTGTAAGTGCAATGTATGCTCTCTTTAGAGAGGCATAATCACTTCTAACCATTGTTGAAGTGAAATCATTTGTTTCTCTATAATTTGTATAGCTTTCTAAGTATTGCTAAATAAACTTGATAATCAGTATAACTTTTTTTTTATGTTTTTTCTTTAAGGTTGATGATCAAGAATTACAAGATGAACCACTACAGATACGCCTAATGGATCACGACACTTACTCGGCCAACGATGCCATAGGCAAAGTTTACATCGATTTGAACCCTCTATTGCTGCCTCCTCCGAATCCCCCTCATTTGCAACGACCTCACGACTCCTCCCAACCTGGTACAGAACCCAATAATGTGAAATATTTTTAAGTATGTTAAAAACTGGAAGGGACGACAAGCCACCACAGATTGATCATTTTCTGTTATTTCTGTGCATCCAGTTAGGAGTCTTGTTATTTCTGTTGAAGGTGAAGCGAATGTAGTATAAAGTCGTTCTCTAAAATTGATGGAATTAATAGATTTAACCGCACAATCACATTTGTAGTCCATTTTGCAGGCTCTGCAGATGATAGACGCAAGGTCACTTTCACAACCGAATTCACTTCCACCTTGTCTCTCTCCACTTTCAACAACTTGGAGTTGTTCGGCATGTTTTACTCTCAACTCATTTTTATCCACAAAAAACTGCCTATTTACTTTTGCTCCTTTTAAAGCTTCTTATCTGAAACACTGCCAATCTTCTTCCACTCTCCTCCACGTTTCCTTTCTTACACTTTTAATCTTCTTTCCACTCGATGAAGGTTAAATCAAAGCTTTATCAAGTACAGTCATCTCTCGAATTTATGTGAGGATAGGTTCTGAAAATGACTGTGTAAAGCAAATTTTGCGTATTTTAAAGTCTATTTCCATAAAGAATAATGTTAATAGACATGGACACATTCCACAAGCGTGTATAAATGTGCTATTCCAGAGAAAAAAGCTAAGTAAAACACAGTTTACAAGTACATAACCAAGCTGAAATATGTATGTAAGTAAGCTAAAAATAAACATGCACAGGACTAAAGATATACAGATAAACAATATTATAAACAAATTAACTCACTCTGTATACGGTGGACAACAGGTGTGTGGTGGCGGTGATTACAGTGCTAAGCCATATCGAATTTCTGACTGGATTATTCAGAGAAAAATGGACCTAATTACCACTAACAGAGCTTGTGCCTTTGTTTGCAGTGTGGTTGGCCAGTACCCTGTACAAAATGGGATTTTCACCTTTATTGGAGTAATTTTTTCACATCAGTCATTGTTGCACCAGTACAACAATGATTTATGACTCTCTCTCTCTATCTCTCACTCTCTCTATCTATCTTTCTATCTATCTATATACAGTATATATACACTCAGCTCGCTTTTTACTCGTTTTTAAGATACTCAAAATTGGAATAACGCCCCCCAAAAATAATAGTAAAAAAATGCGAAATAGATGAATAACACCTGCGCGAAAAGTTAAATAAAAAAATTTTCATTTTAGTAAATAAGCGACTACCTCGGAGGCACTTTTCCGCCATGCTGCCATGTGCTTCAGTGTCTCTTTACCCAGCATACTTCGTGGATATATCGCTTGTTCTAGCTGTGTTTGTGTTAAGGTTTGTATTTCCAGTGCTTTTTATTTTACAGATTATATACTGTACTATCATGGCATGTAAACGCCCAGGAAAAGACTGTGGAAGTGCTTCTACTCCCAATAGAGCGAGAAAGGCAATAAATCATGAAGTAAAACTTCAAGTGTTGGCCCGTTATGAGCATGGTGAGAGTACGGCAGCTATAAAACTGTCGATGCAACACAGTGAAGGTACGTTGCTCACTATCCGTGAATATGCGGAAAGAATAAAGAAAAGTGCAAAAGCTGGTGTTAGTTTAACTTCGCTAAAGTCTTCATAATCTTGATCGAATATTATGGAGAGAATGGAGAAAATGCTATGTACGTGGATGAGCATTTGGAACAAACAGTAAACAAACTTGTCATATAATATCATCAGGGAAAAAGCGTGCGAGAGCGCATCAGCTGATACGGAGGGGGCAAAATATTTGCAGATAGAGGATCATTCTCCCGCATCCTCCTCCTCTTCTACCGCTTGAGTTACGTGCTCACCACCACCATGCATGTCCCAGTGTATGCCTGTTGCCCACTTGCTTGCTGTACAGTAAATCAGAATATCTTTTGTACTCTTTACTACATTATTTGTTTTTCAATAAAAATAGCTACAGGTCTTTCTGCTTTGTTATGTACTTGTAAAATATGTTTTATTTATCTTATATTTTTGACATAGTGTGTCTATGTATGGTTGTGAAAAGTATCTATGTCCATTATCATTGTTTATTATGGAAAATGACTCGTTACATTACGTGTCACTTCTGAGAACCTATCTTCGCGTTATTCCAAGAACTGGGTGTGTATATATATATATATATATATATATATATATATATATATATATATATATATATATATATATATATAATATATATATATATATATATATATATATATATATATATATATATAGAGTAATCCCTCGCTGAATCGCGATACACCTTCCGCGAATTCAGTGCATCGTGGGTTTTTATGGCGAGCATATGTATTTTATATTGCAAATTTCTGGTATATCGCGGGAATCCACGATATGTGGAAATATTAAAATATCCAGTACATGTATTTTAATTTTTTTTATTGATAAAAAATAGTATTTCCTAGCCTAAGAACAATAAAACTGTAAAAAACATAAATTTAAACATGTAACACACAGTGTTGCACCATATAAAATATGAAACCGGTATCTGCGTCTTGGAAAACGCAAAGGGTCGCACCTAAGTGAGATAGTACACGGGATGCTATTGGCTGATGGGTGGGAATCGACGAAGCACAGAATTGTGTTCAATATCCTTGGGTCTGATTGGCATTTTGATTGAAGCTTGATTCTTCCAACATCTTCCATTGTCTCGCCTCACCCATTCAGTTACTCACGTGTGCGCCTTTCGCGTTGTGACTCTTAATACGTTGTGCTTGTGTTTTTTGCGAATCTTTTGCTTTATTTCAACCCATGCAATGCCGCCCAAGCGTCCTTCATCTTCTAAGGCTTCTGGTAGTGAGCCTAAGCGGCAAAGGAAGATGTTGACCATAGCAGATAAGGTAAAACTGTTAGATATGCTGAAGGAAGGAAGAAGTTTTTTGGCTGTCGGCCGCCATTTCGGCATCAACGAATCTTCTGTTCGCTACATCAAGAAGGACGAGGAGAATATCAGGAAGACAGCGACTCTTACTTTTAGCTAAACAGCGAAAGGGTCGTAACACCCCGCAATAAGTTAATAGTGCGTATGTAAACGTCATCATCACATCATTCACGGTAAGCTTACCTATCACATTCATATAGCTTTACGCTTGCGCACTGTTATTCATGGTAAACTTACCTGTCACACTCATATAAATTTACACTTGTGCTCTGTTATTAATAAAGTAAAGGGTGAGTTAACAGTGCAGGGAGGGTTTATAAAGGTAAAAATAAATGTAAAATAATAAATATGGTGCTGCTACTTCGCGGATTTTCACATATCACGGGTGGTCCCAGAACTTAACACTCACGATACACGAGGGATTAATATATATATATATATATATATATATATATATATATATATATATATATATATATATATATATATATATATATATATATATATATATATATATATATATCTTCCAAATGAAGCAGTTACAACAATAGTGGCTAGAAGAGAGGTAGAGCGGGCAATAAGGAAAATGAAAAATGGAAAGGCAGCAGGACCTGATAAGATGCCAGTGGAGGTACGAAGAGTCTAGGAGAGGAAGGCATAGATATCTTGTGGGACTTAATGCAAAAGATCTTTAGTCAGGAAAAGATTCCTGAGGAATGGAGAGGAAGCTTAATCATCCCAATCTATAAAGGGAAAGGAGACATTCTGGAGTGTGGAAACTATAGAGGCATAAAGTTGTTAAGTCATACTATAAAGATATGGGAGAAGATCATGGAGAGGAGACTCAGAGAGGTAACGACAATTGGGGATGAACAGTTTGGCTTCTTGCCTGGAAGAGGGACAGTGGATGCCATATTTGCCTTGAGACAAATGATGGAAAAGCATAGGGAGAAACAGAAAGGACTGCATATGGTCTTTATTGACCTGGAAAAGGCATATGATCGAGTACCACGTCACGAGGTGTGGAGGTGTATTAGAGAAAAGGGAGTCCCCGAGAAATATGTAAGAATCATCCAGGATATGTAGGAGAGGGCAGAGGCAAATGTTGAGGACAGTGTGGGCTTGACGAAAAGTCTCTCAGTAAATGTTGGTCTGCATCAAGGGTCTGCTTTGAGTCCATATCTATTTGATCTGGTCTTGGATGTAGTAACCCAGGGTATTAGAGATCAGTCTCTGTGGTGTATGCTCTTTGCTGATGGCATTGTACTGTGTAGCAACAGACGAGAGGTAGTGGAGGAGAAGCTTGAGGAGTGGAGAGGAGTGATGGAGGATAGAGGACTGAAAATCAGCAGGAAGAAGACAGGGTACTGGAGGTTGAGAGATGATGAGGATGGGGAGGTCAATTTGCAGGGAGAGTTGAAAAATTCAAGTATTTGGGATCAACAGTAGCAGAGGATGGTGACCTAGAGTCAGAAATAACCCACAAAGTACAAGCGGGCTGGAAGTGTCTGGGGTGCTGTGTGACAGGAGAATAGAGATTAAGTTGAGGGGTAAAGTACATAAGACAGTTGTGAGACCTGCGATGATGTATGGAGCGGAGACATGGGCAATAAAGAAGACACAAGAGAAAAAGCTGGATGTGGCAGAGATGAGGATGTTGAGATGGATGTGTGGGGTGACAAGAAGAGAAGATCAGAAACGAGGTAATTAGAGGTACCTCAAAAGTTAGAGAGATATGACATAAGATACAAGAAAGTAGACTAAGATGGTATGGTCATGTCGTTAGGAGGTATGAACAGTATGTTGGGAGGAGGGTGATGGAAATGGATATACAGGGTAGGAGAAGGAGAGGGAGACCAAGACGTAGGTGGATGGATTGCATCAATGACGACCTGAGGTCTAAAGGTTTGTTGGGTGATGAGGTATGGGACAGAAACAATGGAGAAGACTGGCCAGAAACATCGATCCCACATAAAAGTGGGAAAAGATGCAGACAAAGAAGAAGGAGAAGATATATATATATATATATATATATATATATATATATATATATATATATATATATATATATATATATATATATATATATATATATATATATATATATATATATATATATATATATATATATATATATATATATATATATATATATATATATATATATATATATATATATATATATATATATATATTTATATATATATATATATATATATATATATATATATATATATATATATATATATATATATATATATATATATATATATATATATATATATATATATATATATATATATATATATATATATATATATATATATATATATATATATATATATATATATATATATATATATATATATATATATATATATATATATATATATATATATATATATATATATATATATATATATATATATAGAGTGAGCAAGAGTCATAAATCATTGATGTACTATCACAACAAAGACTTATGTGGAAAAATCACTCCGATAAGCGTGAAAATCCCATTTTGTAGAGGGTACTGACCGTCTACACTGCAAACAAAGGCACAGGCTCTGGATAGTGGTCATTAGGTCTATTTTTCTTCCACTCAGCACCTCTTTTTTTCTCGCTCGCATTAATTGCAAAGTTCAAATTTTTCTACTATTTTTTTTTTTTATTCATGCTAATCCAAATTTACGTAGTCTAAACTCGGGTAAATGGAGAGGTGACTGTACTCTACTCCATCCTCTTTTTACTCAAGAATGTTATGTATCTTTCTTTTTAAACATAATATTATTATTCAACAACTCCCACTTGTTGCAAATCTCTATCAGTTTCTCTCCGCTTTCATTTTTTTCAAGCACACACTACTTCCCATTTACACCTCCATGAACAGATCTACTCTGTAATTCAAAATCACCCATGAACACTGCATTCACATTCCTTTTAGTTCTTTCCATACACATTTGAATAATTCAAAATGCTTCTCCTGCAATTAGAACCATACATGCTCTTAAACACCCTCTTTTCGCATCCCAATCTCATTCTTAACCTCATAATCCTTGTTGATACTCCCTTCCACTCAGCCAAACAATTACTTATTGCTTCAATCAGTCTCCCATTTTGCTTGCAACTTTGTTTCGCTCAATGCTAACACATCCGTCTTTCTTCTTCCAAACATGCTATGAATCACCACCCTCTTTGTCTCTTTTTCCGCAGCCACACACATTCAGGGCATCATTTACTATCGTTCTGATTTGAGTTTCCCTACTAGAGCCCTCTTGTATGCCTTGACTCATCAAAGAAGCTAACTATGGAGTGTAGTATTCCCAATTCCCATGCTTTGGCCCATTTAGTCAACTTTTATGACACTCAAGGGAATATAGAGGCAATCTTGTTGTACCTCCACCCAAAGCTAAAGAAAAATAGAAGCACAGAGTAAGAGAAACTTGCTATGGGGCAAATGATCGATGCTAGTTTTAATATAAAAGCCAAAAGAAAAATTAGCAGTTTTGATGTTATTGGTGTTATCTTCACCTTGAAAGTTCATGAGAAAATTTACTTCAAATATATTTCTGTATTTTGGTTTTCAGTGATTCCTTGCAGTGTTTATGGTGTCCCGATTAGGGCCTGATGTGCAAAGGGCTTCACTGTCATATGTTCGTCTAACACTTTTAAGTAGACTAGAATATATCCGTGGCCGGGTCGGTAGCATGTGTAACTTTGATTTGTCAGGTTGTCGGTTCGAGACCCGCCATGGTCTGAGCTTAGAGAGGGCTTTAACTCAGAATAATGGTCTCACTTATACCAAAACCAAAGTCCTTCAAATTAACTCAAGATAAAGCACTGTCCAGCCCTTGATAGAAAAAGGAGTCTGTGACGTGAAACCAGATTAGAATATGTAGATAATACTTCATGCTCCAATTTATGGAGAAAGAGATTTTGGCTTCACCTAAGGAGTTGTTGCTATCATCCATAAGATTATTTGATGTGTTTATATATCTTTGTATCATGACTTGAAGCTCTATATTCTAGTTAATTTGAGCTGATTATGCACTGTTTTTGTCTCTGAGGGCTCTGTTTCCTTGAACGGATGTTGTAGTAGGTAATTTTCATCTGACTTAAGAGAGGAGTCTCTGTAGTATGTGATAACTGAGTCCTGTGGTAATGCAGTATAAAATTTTATGTATCTTTCAAGTGAAATTTTGTCAGTACAATTGAAAATATGTGCCGCAGTGGCTAAATGATATCACTCCCGACTTTGATTCGTCAAGTCGAGGGTCTGCAACTCACCATAGTCTGAGGTTAGAGAGAGCATTCGCTCAGGGTAACAGTCGCACTTGCCAAAACCAGAGCCCTTTGCAAGCAGGCACCACCGAGCCCTTAGTAGAAAAGGGAGTCCATGACGTAAAACCGATCGCAATGCAATTATAGATTTGCTCTTCTAATTGAAGGAACAGCTGTTATGTCAGGATGGCTTCCTGTGTACGATACTATGCATGGCATTCGAGGGGAGGTCAACATTGTTGTCAAAGTGGACCTTTTTTCGGACTTCAACAAGTTTCGTCAGTCTTCGTGCGGCGTACAATTTTTTTTCAGTGAGTTGTATATTTTTTCATTGAAATTTCATATGAATTATTTCTTAAACTTCTGTTATCGATGGATGAATATATTAAGGGTAGCTATTCGAAAGTATCAAAAATATTTCTCAGTGATGCCATTTATATAGAATGGCTTATTTAAGTTATTATTGCATTTCCCAATACAAAATCCTGGTAATAAAGATTAAAAATTCAGTTCCAAGAGTATTTCAGAATTCTGTCTGGGAACCCATACCTTGTTATAATATTGCTTCTTAACTATTTCATTATTAATTTTGTGATCCTACGAAACATATTGGATTGACTCAGTTATTTCCTTTGATGTGATATTAATGTTACTAATATGCTAAATCAGTTAAATGTAGAGCATTTTATAAATTTATATTAATTCTAATAGATTAACTCAAAACTTGTCAGAAATTCAGTAGATTTTGTGCATTACTGACATTCATGTATTTTATTTAAGACGTAAAAATATTAGTTTTTGACATTAGATTATTATTACTACTCTTGACTCTCTGAGAATTCTGAAATTGTACAGCTTCCTTTGTCCAATTGTTACTTGCTGTTAGATTTGTATTTTCATTTCAGCACCAGAAATTCCTTACGGCTATAGGTGTCAGAACATAGTTGGGTTTGTAGAGGAATTGGTAG